>LPNX010336257.1:29248-53317 GCA_001517045.1 Pseudotsuga menziesii | reverse complement strand
GAAATAATAAGCATTACCATGGCATATATCAAAATAGAGTGGAAATGGTCATTGTTTGCTCATTAAAAGTCATTTTGACATACAACTCTTGGGAATTTTGAGTTGAAACTTTCTAAGAATGAATAAAAGAGAATATTGAATTGATTACAATCATAAATGGACAATGAAAGGCTCTCCCAATTCGAAATCATCAGCATTACAATGGTTCACAACAAGATAGTGGGGAAATGACAAGATTTCTTCGTTGTTCAACATTTTTACATGAATTATTTTGGGTATTTCGACCTAAGAGTCTTTTGAATGTGAAATAGAGAGAATATACATCAGAACATAAGATAATGGGAATCATAATATTCCCCAAAGAGATCAATATCTCACCCAAAGCGCAATCCCTCCATTGGCATGAATATGGTGTGAAAACTTGAAATAATTGAGAGAGAGTGTTGCAATAGACGAATCCACATGATTTCCTGTAGCTTACACCTACAAATAAGAATCCATTAAAAGTCCATGAAATACCTGAGTGGCCTTTCCAAACACCAACTAGGATGGGAATCTCTCACCCTCGAAATTGGCTTAAGCAAGAAAACTAGTCATCCACTAGCTCTCACAATTCACAAATGACAATTTCACAAATGAGCAAAAGATTCTTCTCATGGTGGATCCCTGTATTTTATCAACATTATTGGTCTTCTAAGGTTCCAAATCCATCCATAAACCAAATCCAAGTCGAATTGGTGTGGCTACTCATGTTATGCCATGTGGCCTCTCTCTTCACCTTCCCTCTTCTCCCAAATTTGAGTAGGAGCCTCTTGGCCTTCTCCAACTACCAAATTCAACCTCTAAGATGCTCTATTCAGTCCTAACATGTTAGTATATCAGTATTTCAGCCTTCATGTCTGACTCGTGTCATAACTGTCATAGAATCTCCATCATTGGTGTCATAGATGTCATAAATGTAAGGGGAATCTAGCCAAGTGTCCATGAAACTCCCATTTGTCTCTTCCTCTCCCATGTAAGTTACAATTCATCCCAAATTCTACATATGAAGTATATGGACAAGTATATTAACCTCATAATCCATCCCAAAACATTAGGCTTCCCATAGATTCGAAATTACAAGAGGAGGATTCCATTTAACATAGGAATTCTAGCTTGAGTGGGCCCCATAGTCTCCATGTGTCTCCATTCTCCATAGCCATTTCATTTTTCTCTTGTATTTATTTAATAAGCTAAATTATTAAATATTTATCCTCTTCTAATGTCTAAACATTATTTATTATCCCCCTTATTCCAAATCTCAAAGCTTCCACCCCCAACCTGGGAAACTAGTGATTTTCCTCCTTGGCAATTATTTGGCTTTTAGCATCCATTTGACAACTTTCATGAACATGGAAAATATGATTTGATTTGGCCATTGTAATGTCCCCTTTTTGAAATTTTTGTTGATGTATTTGTAACTTCGAAATGTATTCACTTGTATATCTTATGTATTGTACCCCGATGTTTATTCCGGGAAGTGTATGTAATGTATTTGAGTCATGTCATGGCCCGATGTTCCTATCGAGAGATTTAATACTGTAAACAAGTCATGTCAAGTCATTGTGGGTAACCCTCCTATTGATCAAGGGTTAAAGTTCCCGCAGTTGTGGGGCACTAGGGTTATTAGACTATCCTAGAGAAGTCAACCCTAGGTGAGTTATTGTAAGTCGAGGCAATAGTACCCACCGTTGTGTTAAGGATAACCCTCCTTGTTGGTTGGAGGGGCAAAGTCCCCACAAGTTGTGGGGCACTAGGGTTATTAGACTCTCCTAGAGATGTCAGCTCTAGTAAGTAATTGTTAAGTGAGGACGACATGTTGGAGTGGAGATTAAGTGAATGAAAGAACATAAATAGAGAGTGAGCCTCTCTATTTATCACACACACACTCACTCACTGGGGCGCGTGAGTGAGAGAGAAGTTGCTAGGACAAGAGAGAGACTACTACTATCGGGAGATCATCTTTATGTTTTCGGGTTTTACTTTTTGGTGTTGATTCTATCTCTGAGGATGCAGGGTTTTCTCCTTTATGGTTTCCCCAAGGAAAATTCTTTGTCTCTTGTCTCTTGTGTTTTATTGTTGTGCATGTTATTCTCTCAATTAAAGATCCTAAGATCATAATGTTAGCTTGAATGATAAAAATATAACATGGTATCAGAGCTAACCTGAGAAGAAGACATTGTGCAGTTGTAGAGGCTAGGGATTCTTACTTTTTGGGTCTCTCTCCACAATCCATCAGCAAAAGTATGCTAGGCTGACTCTCCATTGTAGGGAGCATCTTTCTATCGAAGAGGAATTCGATTCCGAACATTTTCAGTTTTTGGTGCGGGAAATTAGGGCTTATTATAGAAGAGGAATTCTTGAGTGAGCCCGGCATAGTATTTCTCTCCTCATCAAAATCGAAGTTTAGAGACCTGGGTTGAGATTTTTGGTTGGGTGTCACTCCGGGAAAGTCAAACCCTAGTTTGACCCCGAGCTAGAAAAACCCTAAATACTAAAACTGATACGTTTTGGTACATTCGCTATATCTCAGGATTGGAGATGGCTCAGGAGCTGAAACTCTTACAAGATGAAGATAACATCCTGATGTACACTATGTCCAAAATTAAGTCTCAGATCCACTATATCCTAGGAAATATGAAACCTCCAAGTTAGGGTTCCAGCCTCTTCCAGGATTCATCCCTAAATAGGACACCTGGGGAGAATTTCTATATCTCGAGCAACAAAGGTTCACGTGGAATTCCGTACAACTTCGCTATGTTGAATAGTCCTAAAACAGGTCACCTTGGGAAAATTCTCATAATTCCTTATTGGTGACACCAATTCTGATGAAACCTATGGTGGTGGAACAGGGACAGGAGAGGCTACCTCAGTGCGAAGTCTTAGACACAGAGGAGTATTAATTTCGTAGATACCGCAGAACCAGTATAAGGGATTTCTGCAGAAGAGATTAGAAAACTAGGGCTTCCTATTTCGGGAGCTTCCCTCCACTATTTTTCAGAAAAGGAGTACGTTGGACAGCTTACCTTGAAGTGGTCTATATTTCTATCTAATCAGATCTAAAAGATTCCAAGCTTTGAAAATTAGGGTTTCTCTGACAAATACTAGATCAGCCAGCTCTGGAACCAGGATGGACACCTCAAATCGATAAGATCTAATCTTTTTCTATTTTTATTTGAGGTTCTCATTTCAAAGTGATCTATCACATCAACTTGATGATAAGCTTGGTGAAGTTGACAACTTCCAAGCATGGAAGTATTTGATCTCTCTGAAGAAAATGAATTGGACACCTACATAAGTAGAGAGGTTCCAGTTCCAGAGGGAGATAAGGCTAAAATCCTTACACCAGAAGAACTTGGTCAAGGCCAAGAAGATCATTGCTGATTCAATCATGGATCACATTATACCACAAGTGTCTTCCCTAAAGACATTGAAAGAGATGTTTGATTCCTTGAACAAGTTATTTGAATGGAAGAACATAAATCAGAATATGAATTTGAGAAAACAATTGAAGAATGTGAAGATCCAGAATGCAGAGACCATACAGTCATACTTTACAAGGGTCTCTCAAATCAAAGAACAACTTGTAGCAGCAGTAGAAGAAGTGGAGAATGAAGAAGTGGTGATAGCCACCTTGAATGGCCTCCCAGGTTCATGGGATTCATTCATGCGAGGAATGTGTGCTAGAAGGAAGTGATTACTTTCAACAGGCTCTCGGAAGAAGAAGAAGATCGACTCATAATAAGAGAAGAGAAGATGGGAGCAACTAAAGATCAAGTTCTCACCATCCAAAGAAGATCCCTCAAGCGATGAGGAAATACAAAGGACTCAACTCTTGAAGAAACTCTTATCCATCTTAGCATTTGGATAAGAAATGATGAATGAAGAAGATGATGAAGCTGAAGGCCCAAGAAGGAGTCTACCTACGATACAAATAAAAGATAAGTATTCAACTGTGTTTTCATGATATTGTTTTTTTATGCATTTGTTTATATTCAGTTGATGTATTATGCATGATCGAATGTTTGCATTAATGACAGTATACTACTAATATGCATGTGATGGGTAAGTAGCTCATGGTGCTATACAACTCTCCATTACTACTTATCTAGAATGAAACCTCTTTGCTGACATATTGGATTAGTGCACAATCTCAATGTTGTCCTGGTAGAGATGGAAGGCATCTAGAAAGCTTCCGTGAGATATGAATGAATGTTGTATTGGCTAAAATAGTTTCATAATCATATATATTGATGCAAAAGAATTTTTCATTATGAATATACCTTATGAAATGTTTCTAACCATACAACTAATGCATTTGACTTGTAGGAAAGATCGCGTAAAATCGCCTACAAGCAAAGAAGGATGAGACTTGTTTCAAAGAACAAGTGATGACAGTTCAAGAGGAAGAATAATATGACGAATGCAGCGACATCATTGATGCAGAACCTTCCAGCTATGAAGAAGTAACCAAGAAGAAAGGGAAGACCGGTTCAAGAAGAATGATGTCTAGGATGCAGTATCGATACGTGAAGGGAAGTTCGTAGTTCCATCATGCAGCAGATGGAAACATCGTGGGATACAAGGCAAGAATCGTAGCACGAAGCTTCTCACGAAAAGAAGGCATAGACTATGAAGAGACATTTGCAGCCAGTGGAAGTTGAAACACATACATGATGAGCTTGATGGAGATCTTAACCTTTGCTACAAGGTTGAAGATGAAATCCTATAGAGGATGACAAGCTCATAGATGGATGCGAGAAGAACTTTTGAAAAAGTTCAAAATATAGGATCTTGGTATCTAGTGATCCTAGATGGATACATGGAATATTAGTAGCAGAGGAAGCTACTTGTCACTTCGGTATAGAATGTTTCAGTGCCTAGAGTACAAAAGACAAAGGGAGTATGATGCTTCACTTCAGAGGGAGTGTCTACAGAATATCTTGAGGTTCAACATGGTACGATAGGATGGACAGATTATTGATGACTCTAGGATTTACTAAGAGTAAAGCGGATTCCAACCTTTGCTTCAAGGTTGAAGACGGAAGACCAGTGATGCTCCTATTATATGTCGATGACTTGTTCCTACTAGAAAAGAGGAACTTATTAAAGTTGCAAGAAGGATACTTGTTGCCGAGTTCGAGATGAAGGACTTGGGGATGATGCACTATGTTCTAGGCATGGAGGTGTGGACAAGGGAAGTATGCAGTAGAGATCCTGAAGAGGTTCAGGACGATGTACTGCATGACCACACCTATGGAATTGAACATGAAGCTATTGAGTGTTGCTTCATTAGATATAGTTGATGCTACGATGTATCGTCAGATGATTGGTTCATTGATGTACCTGACAGATACGAGACCAGATACTTGCTTTGTTGTGAACACATTGAGACATGTTCACTTGATGGTTGCAAGTATGATACAAATCAAAAGATTAACCCGGAAGGTTATGTGGATTCAGATTGGGCAGTGCCATTGATAGGAAGAGCACTTCGAGGTGCTACTTCAGTATGAGATCAGGTGTGATCTCTTGGTTTGGAATGATGGAGTCCTGCATGGCGCTAAGTACAGCCGAGGCAAAATATGTTGGCACTTGCTATTTGGGAGGTAGTATGTTTCTTTTGAAAACTACTATTTGATTTGATTGATCTGACTTGCATTTTTGGTATGATGCAGAGAGGAGCAGTGAAGCTCCAGTTTGTGATCCAAATCGAGATCTCTCGAAAGAGGGAGTTCTAGCACAGCTGGTGAGACAGGTTTTCTGAGCATAAATCCTGGTGAATCTCATAGGTTGCTAAGACGTAAATGGTCTTGTAGGTTGTCCTCGGATGTAATAGGTCTTGGCGAAGTTCACGGGTTATCCTTGGACGTAATCAGCCCTGATGTGATTCTATACTATAAATGGCCAGAGTGAAGTTTGATTACTTCAAGGAGAAGCTTGGTGTTCTCCAGATCGAGGTTCCTTCCAAAGGGAAGTGATGAGTCCATGATGTGCCTTTCTGACATGGTGAGAGGATTGGTTCCTTCCATGGTCAGATGTAAGTTTTGTGCCCTTCTGACATGGTGAGAGGATTGGTTCCTTCCATGGTCAGATGTAATAGTTATGCCATGGTGAGAGGATTGGTTCCTTCCATTGTCAGATGTATGTGATGATGCCACATCCAGCATGAAAAAGGGTTGGCTCTGTGAAGACACATCTAGTATGAAAAAGGACTAGCTATATGTAGATCCCACATCCAATATGAAAAAGGGTTGGCTCTATGAAGACACATATAGTATGAAAAAGGACTAGCTCTGTGTAGATCCCACATCCAGCATGAAAAAGGGCTGGCTCTGTGAAGACAAATCTAGTATGAAAAAGGACTAGCTCTGTGTAGATCCCACATCTAGTATGAAAAAGGACTAGCTCTGTGATGACACATCCCGTATGAAAAAGGATTGGCTCTGTGTAGATCCCACATCTAGTATGAAAAAGGACTAGCTCTATGACGATACATCCAATATGAAAAAGGACTGGCTCTGTAGATGTGCATCCAGCATGAAAAGGGGTTGGCTCTGTAGAACTTCCTGTGACGAGAAGAATCAAGAGATAGCACCTGTGATGATGATCCAGCAGTAATGATCAAGATCGAGTGATGATCTAGATCTAGTAATGATGATCCAGCAGTGATGGTCTAGATCGAGTGATGATATCCCCGAGATGATCCAGATCAAGTGACGATCCAGATCCAGTGATGAAGATGACTTGAAGATGAAGATAAATTGAAGATGAAGATGACGAGATGATCCAGATTATACAGAGAAGAAGACTTGTGTTGATAAATTGTGTCGAGAGAATACCTTCCTAGTTAAGAGGGAGTGTTGATGTATTTGTAACTTCGGAATGTATTCACTTGTATAACTTATGTATTGTATCCCGATGTTTATTCCGGGAAGTGTCTGTAATGTATTTGAGTCATGGCATGCCTCGATGTTCCTATAGGTAGATTCAATAATGTAAACAATTCATGTCAAGTCATTGTGGGTAACCCTCCTATTGATCAAGGGTTAAAATCCCCGCAGTTGTGGCGCCCTAGGGTTATTAGACTATCCTAGAGAAGTCGACCCTAGGTGAGTTATTGTAATTCGGGGCAATAGTCCCCACCGTTGTATTAAGGATAACCCTCCTTGTTGGTCGGAGGGGAAAATTCCCCACAAGTTGTGGGGCACTGGGGTTATTAGACTCTCCTAGAGATGTCATCTCTAGTAAGTAATTGTTAAGTGAGGCCGACATGTTGGAGTGGACATTAAGTGAACGAAAGAATATAAATAGAGAGTGAGCCTCTCTATTTATCACACACACACTCACTCACTGGGGCGCATGAGTGAGAGAGAAGTTTTTGGGACAAAAGAGAGAATACTGCTCTCAGGAGATCATCTTTATGTTTTCTGGTTTTACTTTTTGGTGCTGATTCTATCTCTGAGGAAGTTGTGGGGTTTTCTCCTTTATGATTTCCCCGAGGAAAATTATCTGTGTCTTGTCTCTTGTGTTTTATTTCTATTCATGTTATTCTCTCAGTTAAAGATCCTAATATCATAATTCTAGCTTGAATGATAAAAATCTAACAATTTTATTAAAATGCCCAATTTTCCAATTTTTTCATAATTTTGGCTCTTGACTAATTTTAGTGTCTTGGTCTCCAAATCAGCCCAATTTCTCCCAAATATTCAGAGAAGGTATATGAATGATATAATATCTTAATTATAATGTTCAGGTATGTATTATGGCCCTCCAAACACTTCTGAAATTTTGTACTAAATTCTGAACAAGATGGATGATTTTACACGACAATTTTGGGCTCAAATCCCCCCCACATAATTGTCGGAATGGCTTCCCAAATGTACAGAAAATCACTAAAATTCTCAAATTGAATTAGGGAATGTGTAGAATAAATTATCAGATACTCATATGTAGAACCAATAGAACTCCCGTGGCTGTTATCACTTCCTTCAATCAGATATAAAAAACTAGTTTGGACCCTTGGGGAAATGAGATGTAGTTTGCCCCAAATGCTACGAAATTCGACCCAATGGCCATAAATTCTCAGTTACAGACCATGAAACCCATAATATAATTTAATTACAGTTCATTCATTCATAAATCATCAATGTTTCACAGATATATTCGATTCCATCAAGATTGCAAGAGTTTACAACAAGGTATTGGGGAAATGGCATTGTTTCTTTAATATTGGACAATAATATATGAAATATCTTGGATTTTCAACCTGAGATATTTCTGAACTTAAATAACAGAGCATTTACATCATAATACAAAATACTGGAGCAAGATAATCTCCCTCAAATAGATGAATATCTCACCAAGTGCGTCTCACTCCTTAGAGCTGAAATATGGTGAGAAAACTTGAGAGGAATGGAAGAACAATCTGATATCGAGATGTCCATGAAATTCTCGTAGATTTCACCTAAAAATAAGACTCCATTAAATCTCCATTAATGACCTGAGTGGCCTTTCCAAACACCAACTGGGATGGGAATCTTTCACCCTTGAAATTGGCTTAAGCAAGAAAACTAGTCATCCACTAGCTCTCACAATTCACAAATGACAATTTCACAAATGAGAAAAATCCTGTTCTCATGGCTGATCCATGTATTTTATAAACATTATTGGTCTTATAAGGTTACAAATCCATCCATAAACCAAATCCAAGTTGAATTGGTGTGTCTACTCATGCTATGCCATGTGGCCTCTCTCTTCATCTTCCCTCTTCTCCCAAATTTGAGTAGGAGCTTCTTGGCCTTCTCCAACTCCCAAATTCGACCTATAAGATGCTCTAATCAGTATTGACATGTCATTATGTCATTATGTCATCCTTCATATCTCACTTGTGTCATAACTGTCATAGAATCTCCATCATTGGTGTCATAGATGTCATAAATGTAAGGGGGGTCTAGCCAAGTGTCCATGAAACTCCCATTTGGCTCTTCCTCTCCCATGTAAGTTACAATTCATCCCAAATTAGACTTATGAAGTATATGGATAAGTATATTACCCTCATAATCCATCCCAAAACATTAGGCTTCCCATAGATTTGAAATTACAAGAGGAGGATTCCATTTAACATAGGAATTCTAGCTTGAGTGGGCCCCATAGTCTCCATGTGTCTCCATTCTCCATAGTCATTTCATTTTTCTCTTGTATTTATTTAATAAGCTACATTATTAAATATTTATCATCTTCTAATGTCTAAACATCATTTATTATCTCCCTTATTCCAAATCTCAAAGCTTCCACCCCCAACCTAGGAAACTAGTGATTTTTCTCCTTGGCAATTATTTGACTTTTAGCATCCATTTGACAACTTTCATGAATATGGAAAATGTGATTTGGCCATTGTGACCCAATTAAAAATTTGGGACATTATAGACCCAACCATACTCACAACTCACCCAACAACTTCCCACATCAAACTCAACCAAAAAAGGGAGGATGTACACGATTGTTCAAAGGACAGTAGCGTATGTACGAGACTTTTAGCCAAAAAACTGCATGTATATGTGAATTTTGGCCAAATCCCTGCATGTATACACAAATTTTGGACAAAAACCTGCATATGTACGCGACTTTTAGCCCAAAACCTGCGTATACAGAGAAGAAAGTGGTAAAAAGTATGCTAAGGGTCAAACCACTCTAAGGGAGTTTCAATGGATTAACATACTACTAAATGCGACACAGAAACATGGAAAAATAGAGAGCAATTCAAGCACATTGTGCACCCAATCCCAAAAGAAAAAACAAGGAACCTCCCCATTGGAGTCGCCAATTCTGTTATGGAGAGAACTTCCTATGGATTGGGGTGTACCACAACAGACTGAATGACACCATAAATCAATCCTTTCCAATATACAAGAGAAATAACAACATCTAATAATAAGGGATATGAATCGTACCTTATTCCGGATGGTTGATGTAGATCCACGCTAATATTTTCCAACATGCTTGCATTCACAATTCATTCTCAACGACAACAAACAAGACAAGCATGCTATATATTCAAGTGTTAGGCCTACTCTAGCATATATAATCAATCATGTATAAGAAAATAAATACATACATGAATACAATATTCATATTTATGCACATGTATTGGATAGGAAATGGATATTTCTATTAATAAAAACAGAGATACAATAGTGACAACCTCTTCCGGCACTTCTTCGAACCCGAGAAACCGAGTCCTCCACCTAGGCCTCCACCACTTCAATCCTCCATCTCTCAATGGAAAGCTTACAAAGCAAAGGCAAGCTTGGGAAGAGAAGAACTGTGTGCTCCAAAGGGATAAAGGGATGTAGACTCAAGCGTAACAAGTGAGGCAATAATGGACTATAGTTTCCTTGCTCTCAATTTTCTCCTCCTTTAATGTATCCAAGAGGCTCGATATATAACACTCCAAATAGGAAATGGAGGGTCAAGTCCGAGCATTCTTAAGGCATATGGAAGGACAAGAGTCAAGATATTCGAGACTCTATGAGTAAATCTCCAAAAACTTTTGGCTTTATGCACATTTCCGGATGTACGCAGGTTTTGGCTCAAAAGTTGCGTATACACACGAGTATAGCTTTAAAAGTAGCGTATATGCATAAACATTTGTTTTTGGGGGAATTTCTTGGAACATCAAAGTATAATATGGGAAAAGGGGGTCCAAGGAGTCTGCATAGGGACATGGAAGGCCATAACTATGTGATCAACCAGGTGTGGTAAAATCAGCTATAACACTTATGATTCTCGACTGCTGTGATCTCGACATCAAAAGTCATAATTTACCACTGGCATAATAACCATCAACGATGATCCTTCCGAATTCCAATTTCTAACTTTTTTTATTCTGATGTCAGAAGTCGGATCTACCACGTGTCAAAAGATAATTGGTCCACGTCACCTATTTTGCTTAAATTTTAGAACGCGACATCATTTGTGTACGAAGTCCATTTTTTATGAAACAAGTACCACCAAGAAGCTCTCAGTAAGCTCTGTACAATTGTATACTTCTTAGAAACATTTGAATATTCTAATTTTTGGTCATTTGGGAGATCCTCCTAGATCACATAGTCCAAAAGCTACTCATTCTCATGATCTCCACTCATTAGGATCAAATTATTTTCTTCATTTGTTTGGACCCTTTTGTAAGTCTATATATATACTAATTGGTCTCTTTATTAATCTAATCCACATTTTCCTAGAAAATTATTCTTCTCCCTCTCTTGTTTATTCTTGTTTATAGAAAAATCTAAGTTCTTATCTTCTTTAGCTGGTGTGATTCCCTTTTACCTATGTTTTATGCAAGTTAAAAGGTCAAAAGTACATTACTTAACCCTATTATAAACATTGCATCAACAGCATGAGCATTGGAGCACCTCCACCTCTTTTTATAAGATGGTACATATTCATGCCTAAGTCATAGCAACCCTCACAACCTCCCAAGCACACTAAATACCCTTCAAGGTTAGCATCATTGTCCACCACACTTTTAGGTGGGAGATAAAGTGTGGTTGCACCTTACAAATGCTTCAAAGAGAAATAACATCATAAATTTAGGCCCACCCATTATGGTCCATACATGATTTATCAACATATAAATGAGAATGCATACATATTGAAGTTTCCCTCTCAGTTGGGCATACATAATGTGATTATTATCAATTGTATGAATCTATATGAGCCATCCTTCCTTGAATATGAATTGCATATCTCTCATCTAGTTGCAAATACTGTATACTTTCAACTTCCTCTTGAAAAATATACTGTGTTGCACATCCACACTCACTCCACTTACAAAAAACTATACACTTCCACTCAATCCAAATGTGTATCTCAAGTTGGATTGAAAACAAGATTCCCCCAACATATTGAGAATGTGAGTACACTAACAATTAAATATGGAGGAACTAATGTAAAAAAGGAGTTCGCTCCCCTAGAAGGTGTACCTCCACCATTAGATCTATTAAATTATTGAACCATTGATTTATAGGAAAATGAGAACAATAATGAAGTAGAATTGTGCAGAGGAATTTCAAGAACAATGTACACTAAACAAGACAAACTTGATACAAATATGATAAGAATTGATCAGTTAATTACAACATTAATCTTCATTATCGCAGTAGTAATACAATGATGTTACAATAAGAATAATTCGAATCATGTGAATAAGATTCGAATCTACTAACTAAACATGACTGGCTGTCTAACTCAGTGTGTCTAAATCACCGCATAGGAGCCACTAGTCTAACTCTCGATATCTAAATTAGTCTACAATCAGTTAACAACTAGGGTAGGTGGAAAAGGGTTCCACTCCCCATGCATGCAAACAAAAAACTGGCGCTATACCACCTGAGAGTGATCTAACTGATTGTAACTGGAGGTTGACTCAGCATAACTTCCTACCTAACACAACCAACTAATGGAGGTTTCTAGTGGCACTCATAGTGGATCCATAGGGTTTGGCACTGGTGGCATCAAATGGCACCAATGGAACCAGTGCCACCAGTGCCACCAATATCATGGTGGCACCAAACTCTAGCAAATGACTCCTAAGTTAGGAAATATTATCAATTAGACTATATATGGACAAGGGAGGATTATTTAATCCTAACATCCCCCATTAATCCTGACTTAAACAACTTTGGGCCGTGGAAACTAGGTGAAAAGTCACCCATACAATCTAATGAAATTAAAGTTGCTTAATAAACTAATGGAAATGGGGAAAACCTCATGGGGGAAAAGCCCCCCCTCAAAATAAGCAGTGAATCAGGAAAACAAGTTATACTTAAGAGGAAAATTTTCTCTTTGGGTAAAAACTTGTAAAGTTTTGTTGCAATTTACAGCTCTGTGGACAAGCCATGCATCAGCACCCTGGGACTGTGCATGTGAACCTTTCCATATTCTTCAGATCTGTTGAAAGTTGATTTTGTTTCTTCTTTGTAGAGGAGGAATGGAATGATCCATTTTGTTCTCCAATGGTCCAAATTGTGGATCATTCGCTATCATCAAGTAGCATCTTCCTAGAACTTTGTTAATGTGCCACTCTGTGTGAGAGGGTGCAAAATATTCATTATGATATTGGGACCTCATTTTTCTTCTATCATCTGGAGCCCCAACATCATTCACAACTACTTCAATGAGATTTTCAACCCATTTAGGCTTCTGATTCAGAATAGGAGATGGATCTGGATCTAGATCATCTTGAGGCACAATCTCAATATCAAGATCATGTTGATATTGTTCCTCATATTTTGAAACAGAAATGACAACATATCATTATCTGCAAATGGAGATGAAAGAGATTTTATACCTCCCCTTTCGATTGGCTACTAAGATTGTGCTAGAGCTCAGTATGGCAGAAAGTGTGAGAATTCATATGCCTTGGAGGCATGGTTTGCAACACCCTTCTCTATAATATTCCTAGTTGAGATATCTAAGATGTCGACTGAGTCAGGACCAAATACAACTTGCTTTGGCGATCCAATATGTGTCATTTGATAAACAGATAAAATATTTTCTGCAAGAGAGGGCACATAGAGTACATTCTTGAACTCACCATGCTGGATTTTAATAGAACCTCTACTTGCTACTCAGATCTGTGAAATATCCCCCATATGAATGCTAGGTAATCCTGAGAGATTTAGAGTGGTGAAGGATTGTCTGGAGGAAACCATGTGGTTGGATGCTCCAGAATCTATCAAATAAGCCTTAGACTGAGTGAGGTTTTCCTTCAAGGCATGGCACCTCTCATGATCTTATGCCAATTGTACAACATCAGAATTCTTTGCTCCTTGTGGAAGGGAGATATTGTTATGTTCAAGGAGTGTTGACAATTGTTCAATGTTTTTCTTCATGCACTCGTTCTCTAGATGAAAGCCTCTCATACAGTAGGGACATCTAGTCTTCTCGAATTTCTTTCTTTTCTTGGAACTCGAGGCTCCATCGAAATATTGATGATTCTCCTTTGGATTCGAATCGGTCTTTTTGGTCTCCTTCCCTTTGTGCTTCCCTCTTGCTTGCACATTGTTTGAGTATGTCACTAAGAGTGCTAGGTTTTTGGAGGTTCGAAGCACTCCCATTTGAACCAATTTGTCTTTCTCTTGTATTAAGGACTCAGCAAAAGCATCTAGAGAAGGCATCTTCCAATTAGGGATGGAAGCTCTTCTGGAATGGAATGTAGAGACAAATATCAGAGTACTCTGAGCCAAGCTTGCTCAGCACTGACAACACAAGCTTCTCATCTATCTTCTCTAATCCACATTTTTTGCATTGCAATACTAGTGACTTGTATTTTGTAAAGAATTGTTGAATAGATTTGAAACTGCTGGGTTGTAAAGCAATGAGCTCATTCTCCAATATATGCTCTCGAAGCTTATCTTGTTTTCCAAACAAAGATTCAACCTTTTCCCAAGATTCCTTCGGAGTCTGAAGTCCCTCAAGGTGGAACAAAATATCTCGAAAGATAGAAGTGCACATGAAGCCGAAGGCCTCATCATGTCGACTCAAATATTTTTTCTTCTCAACGTACTCTTGGGGATCAGTTTCTCTTCCCATTGTCATCCTAAACGGACCAAGCTTGTGCAAGGATCCCTGCATATCTTCCTTCCAATCAGTGTATTTGAAGGGTGTAAGGATTCAGGGTACGAGAGCTAAAGAATCCATCTTTATGTATGTTGAACAATCAATTCCTCAAGAAGCTACTTAGGTACCTGCAAAAACCAATTCAATTTGCAATCATGTCAGTTTCAATCCTTTCCACCTCAACATGTACACTTTCTCAGAGTCTGTCACACCTGGATAGACTTCTCTGAACAAAATCCAAAGGGAGCAGGGCTATCATTCCAGGATTTATGTGGAAACTCAGTTGCTTCTGGTGTACAATGGAGATAAAAAAATACTTATTGCTAGCCTGAACAAGGCTCTGATACCATGTTAAATTATTGAATCATTGATCTACAGGAAAATGAGAGAAATAGTGAAGTAGAATTGTGCAGTGGAATGCCAAGAACAAAGTACACTAAATAAGACAAATCTGATAAGAATTGATCAATTAATTACAACATTAATCTGTATTATCCAAACAATAATACAATGGTGTTACAATAAGAAGAATTCGAATCATGTGGATAAGATTCGAATCTACCAACTAAATCTGACTAACTGGATAATTCAGTGTGTCTAAATCACTGCATGGGAGCCACTAGTCTAACTCTTGGTGTCTAAATCAGTCTATAATCAGTTAACAGCTGGAATAGGTGGAAAAAGGCACCACCCCCCATGCATGCATGCAAAACTGGCGCTAGACTAACTGAGAATGATCTAACTAATTGTAACCGGAGGTTGGCTCAGCATCACTACCTACCTACCACATCCAGCTGATGGAGGCTACTGGTGGCACTAAGAGTGGCTCCTAAAATGTAGGGATTGACACCGGTGGCACCAAATGGTATTGGTGGCACCAATGGCACCAGTGACACCAATATCATGGTGGCACCAAACTCTAGCAAATGACTCCTAAGTTAGGCAAGATGATCAATTAAACTATATATGGACAAAAAAGAATTATTTAATCCTATCAATATTCTATGGAAAAATAATAAAATACAGTTTTTAAATTCTAAAAAGATGTAAGGTTGAAAACTATGCATATGAATTTATTGTCAATTAATGAAATGGGTGCTTTGGTCTCCATCCAAACAACACTATCCAATAATATTATTATTTTTGCTTGACCACAAACAAGTAATTTTATATTTTTAAATTTATTTTTTTAAATAGTTAATTTATTATTTAATTTTTAAAATATTTTAAAAACCATCTTTACCTATATAATCAAATTTACTTTTTCAAACACGTCCATAATTTTAATCTCCTAAATTCTATGAAATTCATAAATCTTTAATTTAAAATCAAAAGGGATGCTTATTTGTTCTCGCTTTTCTTTCAAGTTTGAAAAAACTTATTTTTATCTATGTGAATTTATAATTTTGTTTTCTTTCGTAGATTTTATATAAAAAAATCTTTTATTCATAACTTTAGATAATTAACAATTAAAACAAAAATAGCATTGTTATTGCAATCAAATCTTGAAAGTCGATATTGATTCTATGGAAGTCGTTCAAAATTTGAAATAAACAATTATAAAAAAAAGGAATATAAAAAATAACTGGTAGCTAGCTGATGAAGTTGATGAATGAATAACCAACAATTCATGGTAGATAACTAGGAGAATGTGAGATAAAAAGAAAAAGAATATAAAAAATAACTCATAGTTGATAAATGGATAACATGAAGAATGTTGGTGATAACATGTAGCTAGGCATGGATAACTCACACTTGAACCCGTTTAACTAGAAGAATATGAGGAATAAAAAAAAATGTCCAAATTGTCTTCCATTCCATAACTACCTCTCAAAAATTTGATCCCTATCGACGTGATCCAACCACAAACTATGTGGGTGTGCTAGTTACGTCGATAGACGATTTTATTTGAGATTTGGGATGGACTGCGACCTATGTTTTTTCATCTATGAACGAGGATGAGACAGGTGTATTGTCGAGATCGATTCTATGAAAGTCATTCAAAATTCGAAATAAACAATTATAAAAAAATACTATAAAAAATAATCGATAGCTAGCTGATGAATGGATAATTGGTAGCAATGCATGGATAACTCATCGCTGATGAATGGATAACCAACAGTTCATGGGAGATATTGAGAAGAATGTGACTAATAGTTGATAAATGGATAACATGAAGAATGTCGGTGATAAGATGTAGCTAGGCATAGATAACTCACAATTGAACCCTTTTAACTTATAGAGGAATATGAGGAATGAAAAAGTATTTTCAAATTATTTTCCATTCCATAACTATCTCTCAACCATTTGATCTCTATCGACGTGATCTAGCCACAAACTATATAAATACACTAGTTTTAAATATAATTATACTATTCTTGATGTATAAAATTAATTTATTATAATGTATATAAGTAAAATATTGACGAGATATTAGGCGCAAGAAGCGTGAAATTGTGATTTTTACGAAGATGGTTAGTACAATAACATGTCCTATGTAATCACATATCATGTGACCAATGGGAATTTTACATGTCAAAAGTGAATGTGTTAAGTTGAATCATTTTGTAGAAAAATCATATTATTTTTCTAAAAAATTTAAGGATTGAAGAAAATATTTGTGTTTACAAAACAATGTAATATGTAATCAATGGATAATCCATTTATGGGAAACCAATCTTACACATAATATTTATGTATAAAAATATTTACTTTATTATATAATAGTATAAATATAGAAATGGAAAAATATAAATGAATAAAGAACATCTATACTTCAGAAAAAAGAAATTGAGTAAGTCTATTGAATGTAGCTTGGATGGTTGGGAGGAATGATTGTTACCCTTCCTACCCATAATATGTAAGAATTTATATACATGCACTCGATGTGTCCCTCGTTGCTCGATGCTCAAAATAACTATAATATTGAGATTATTATGAGATTTAAATTCATGCAAAAAATTAAGATGTAGTAAAAAAATAGAGGATAAGTGAAAATTAATATATTATAAAAAATGATTAAAATTAATTTAAAAGATCATCAATGGGGTGTATAATAAACAGTGAATGGATGTATTGTTAAGCAATTCCTTACGTAAGGTCAATGGTTCAAAGCTTATTGGATACTAGCCTTACAAAAAAAACATTAATTTAAAAGATCAAATAATTGAATTGTATGATATATAAACTTAAGAGTCTCTCAAAGGATATTAAAGTGTAGATATAGTTCTTAGAAGATAAAATGTATCTCTATATAATTAGAATTATGAAGTGCATAGGTTGAGAGGTAGAGAAGCATAGAAACCCTAACCCTTCGGTTGGATACCCTCGCTTAGTGGCCGGAAACTACTGCCCTGATTGTTTTGGCATCCTCGGCGAGATTGGTCTAGTTCGCTTTGTTTCTCTAGTGGTATGATGGGTAGGTTCATCACTTTCGGGGATCTTTTGTTTTTTGTCTTTTGTTCGTGGTTTTTTGCTTGGTTTCGAGTCTTCTTGACTTTTGTGTTTTATAATCCCTTGTCTATCAGGAGTCACTAAAGTCCAATCTGTCTGCCAGACATACCTAGTACCAACCAGTTTAAAAAGTGGGAATGTTTCTCTTTGTCCAGTTTGTTCTTCCTTTGTTTTGTTTTAGGTGGTTCAGGTTTTATGGGCGATGGCAGTTTGCTTGGTCTTCGTTCTATTTTTGGTGGTTCCTAGTTTGTGGGTGGTCGTAGTTTGTTCTGTCATTGTTCCGCTTTTGATGGTTTCGATCTTATGGGTGGTGGCATTTTTATGTCTTTCTTTTTCTTTGTTTTGTGGGCAGTTTCCATCACCTTTGTCAGTGACCCCTATATGGCATTAACTTCTCTGTTTTCATCAGGGGTACGCTCCAACCCTAAGGAAAGGGTTCATTTTTCTAAATCGGTGTTGTTTTCTCCTTTAAAAAGTTTACCTAATGTTGATGGTATCTCCCCTTCTGTCAAGGATAATGTTGGGGTTGCTCCCGTGTCAGTTTTTTCACGGCCTTCTTCGGTATTTTGGGACGATGTTGTATCTTCTTTCAAACCCTCCTCCTCGTTTGTCTGTGCACGCTCTCGGAAGATTGTTTTTGAAAAGTTTAAGGGTGGTCGTCATGTATGTGTTCTAGGAAAGGACGTAACCTTGGATATGGTGGAAACGCTCTCTCAACGGACCCTTGTTGGTCATTTCGATTTCTTGAAGCTTTCCATAATGACTATTTTGGCTTAGGTTCCTGAGCACCCGAAGCCACTCCTCAAGTCATTCCCTAAGGTTTTAATCCTAGTTAATGCCTGGATACTGTTTCAATTTCTATATGAGGAGGATCGACATATTATCGAGGGTCAATATTGGATGCTTGGTCAGGGTTCTCTCGTGATCAGTTGGTGGCATGTGGGCTTCGACTCTTCGACTGAACATTTGTTTAAGCGACATCTCTGGGTCATTTTTCGTGATTTTCTGATTTAGTGTTGGAATCTGCAGGGTTGCATGGGGGTTGTGTACACCATTGGTAATTTTATCTTAATTGAAGATGAGAAGCTTCTTGGTTTCGAGCTTTTCTCTCCTTGGGTGTTAGTGGAAATGGACATGATAGAGGGACTACCGACAGAGTTGGAGGTTATTTGGGACGGTGGTTCCTGTGTTCAAAGATTGGACTAATGGAGGGTACCTTTCAGGTGTCATTTTTGTAGTAAGATGGTCATTCCAAAGATCGATGTCCCTTGAATGGTGTCTATGTAGTGGCTTTGACGGTGGAGGACGTGTCTTTAGCTGAGCACTCAGCTCAACTCGACAAGGAATTCTCCTTTCCTATTCCCCTTGACAAGGATTCAACACGCTCCTTCGTGGGTAAGTTGGATGAGTCCATTTCTCTTCTTTTAATTTTTATCTCGACCATCGACATTCTAAGTTCTTTGTCTATCCTGGATGAGGGTGGGTCGTATGATGTTTGGTCGTTTAGTTCTAGGGATGGGTCTCCTAGGTATTTGCTTCCCTCTGTTGTTGAGGGGGGGGAGGGTTGCTTCGCCTGGTCTTGAGGTTCCCATTATGTCAGACCCAGTGGGTGATTTTGTTGCTCCTCTCTTCTGTCCTTGGGACTTTCCTTCACTTCGTCCTACCCCAGGTCTAGTTCTTGACATTTCTCTCTCTCTCTTTCCTCTATCCAGGATCTGGATTCTAAGAAGGATTTAACTCTTTCTTCCTCTCTCAGTCGTATTGGCCCATTTCCTCTCGCTCCGGGATTTCTGTCTGGCTCTCTTCCTATCCCCCCCCCCCTACTTGTATATGTGATGGAAGAGTCTTCTAGTCCTGACATTTTCCCTATATCCTAGATTTGATTTGTGAATGTCTCCATTCAAAAGCCAAGGAAACCGAAAAAAAAGAAGAAGTATGAAATGGGTAAAATATTCTATTAGGGAGAAATCCTTTGTCAACCCGAGGGTTGTTCCTTTGTCTAATAGAGGGTTGACCTCTAGTACAGATCATGTTTCTTCACTGTCAGTTCGGGCTCTTAGATATTCAACGAGCCTCTCTACGATGTCTTTCAATGTTCGAGGGCTTGGTAGTGGCCCAAAATGAATTGCTCTAAAAAGATTACTTGATTCTCTTTGTATGACTGTTGTTATGCTTCAGGAAACTATGTCTTCTGGGGTTCCTTCTTGTGATTTTTTCTTACGATTGAGACTAAGGTGGAGGTTCAGTGCCATTGATTCTTTGGGTCATTCAAAGGGCACTTTGGCGGCTTGGAATCCCCTTCTGTATGACCTCAAATATTTCAATTCTTGTGTAGGTATCCTTCTAACTAGAAAACTAAAAGGCCTTAATCTACCTTTGCATATTCATAATGTTTACGGGTCGTATTACAATAGGAAACGTTTTTGGGATATAGTCAATTCTTCTCGTCTTCTCTCGTTACCCAACCTTATCCTTGTGGGGACTTAAAAATTACTTGATCTTGGGTTGAGGTCTAGTGAGGGGGCTGGTCATATCCTTGACCCCTTAGCTAATTATTTTGAGTCTCTCTTTGGGGAAGCACACTTACTGGATGGTGTGCCTACAGTTTTATCTCCCACTTGATCGAAGGGAAGATGTGGTAATGCTGGGATTTCCAAACATTTGGAGCTTTTCTTTATGGTTGATTCTCTTTGTAACCAGTTGGGCAAGTATCATCCTTGGAACTATTCTTCAGGTTTTTCGGACCACAAAGTTATTGTCTTGCAACTGGATTTCGATCAAGTTTATATTTCTTATCCCTTTAGGTTTAATCTGACTTGGATCATTGAGGATGCCATTCAATAACTGGTTGTGTAACAATGGGGACGTTTATCTGTTGAAGTCCCACATCACCTCAATCTGATGCAGAGTTTGTTATATAAGTTGAATACGTTACACCCTTTCATGATTTTTTGGGAGGTGGAGATGAAAAATAAATTCAACAACTCCTTATGTGAGGTTGAAAATTCCATTCAGTCACTCGAGGAGGATTTTGATGATGGTTACTTTTCTAAGGTCCGTTATTCTTCACTGAAGGAGATATTCCTGTAGAAGCAGAGGCTTCTTTCCCACAAGGAAGAAGCTCTCAAGGAGAAAAGTCAGGCTATTTGGTTGAAGGTTGGGGGTGACAATACGAAGTTTTTCATAACTTTGAAAATAAGAGAAGGTTCACAAATGTGATTTGGGAAGCTAAAGATTATCAGGAATCTGTGGTCTTTGATATGAAATCCATTAAGTCTGTTGAAATTGAGTTCTTTTCTAATTTGTATAGGGACCCTCAGTCTTCAAATATTTGTGATCAATTGGATATCATCAAGCATTACCCTACCCTTTTTTACAGTATTGACTATGATGTTCTGGGGGTCCTATCACATCGGGAGAAGTTCTGAAGACTTTGAAAGGGTTTTATAAGGACAAGAGTTTGGGTCCTGATGGTTGGGCGGTGGAATCGTATCTTCACTTCTTTGACCTGGTGGGTATGGGTCTGTTGTAGGCCATTGTGGAATCCAGAAGATTGGGGTTTATTCCAGACAATTTGAATACTACCTTTCTTACTCGTATCCCAAAGTTGGTTTGGCCTGTCTCTTTTGCTGATTATAGGACAATTGCTTTATATAATCTCTTGTATAGGCTTATTTCAAAGATTATTACTGAAAGGTTAAAACCTTCCTTGGGAAGCCTCATGTCAGCTAAGAAGTTCAGTTTTCTTCCGAATCGACAAATTATGGATGCTCTTGGGATTGTCCAGGAAGTGATGCATTCGGTAAAGTCGAAGAAGTTATCTGCATTCATTTTAAAGCTGGACTTAGAGAAGGCGTATGATAAGGTTAAATGGTCATTTCTTCGGTTGATTCTACTGGGATCTGATTGTTGGATTTCAGCATTGTTAGAGGTTATCCCAGGATCACATCGCTCAGCTTCACCTGTGACCTCAGGAAGCTGGTGGTTTTGAAGCAGGTGTGGATATGGAACCAGAGTGGATCTCATCATAGGATCTTTGTCTACATGGGGATTTAGCTCAGGAGTGGGATTTATATACACATCACTTACACTTGGTTGGTGCTGTATTGACAGAGAATTGCGATCAATTGGTTTGGTATGTTAACAAACGGTCTGGTGTTGTTACGACAAAATTGGCCTACGTTTCATTGATCAAGTTGAGGTGGGAGCATACTCCTTGTCGGTGGTTCACTGCGCTTTGGAAAGTTAAGCTGCCATGGAATATCAAATACTTTTTCTGGCTCTGTCTCAATCATAGGATTCTGACTCGGGACTCCTTGCAATCCTGTGGTTTCTCAGGTCCTGGTAGATGTGTTCTTTGTTTATCAGCTCTGGAGTTGGTAGAACATATGTTTGGCATTTTCTCTTTCTTTCAAAAGGTCAGGTTTTTTTTCTGTTGTCGTATTAATCATTCTTGGAATTGGGATCCCATTGGTGTTGTTGAAAATCTAAAACTTTGGGTGAAGTACTCATCTTTATCCTTTGCCTATCCTCTAGTCCTTATGTGGGAAGTCTGGAAAGCTCGAAATTATTTTCTCTTCCAACAGGTTTCAATGGATTTCAGAAGCATTTGTCTTAAGGCCTGCTCCATATTTGAGAACTCGGTACTTTATTTGTCCAAATCTAAGTCCATACACATTAGTTACCCCCTCTACAACGAGAATGAGTTGGTGGGATATTTTGATGGGGCTGAGAAGGATGCTCACTGTGGGGTCGGCATGGTCTTAAGGCTGGCTTTGAATCATATGTACTTTTTACGTATGGATGCAGGTCGAGGTACTAATACTAAAGTCCAACTTCTTGCCTTATGAGGATTATTATTTTTTTCCCGGAGAAAACACATTTCAGGGTTGCTGGTGATGGGGGACTCAAAGGTTAGTGTGGATTGGGATATGGAGGTTCACTCCATTCAATCTGTGGACTTATTTCATTGGCTAGGATGTGTTAAGAGTTTGTTTGGTCTTTTTATCAATCTCTCCTTCCTCCATATCTATCAGGAGTACAACAAGCTAGCAGATGGTCTCTCCAAGCAAGCTATCGACCTTGGGGGAGGCATGATTTCTTAGGAAGAACACTCTGAGGGGTGTCTCACAGATTATGGACAAATAATTTTATTTTGACCTTCATTTTGTCACTCTATGCAGTTGTTTTTTGATGTCTATGTTATTGGATTGGAAGTTAGCTCATTTTTACAGTATATGTACTTATGGTAGATGCAGTTTCATGCCTTTGAGCGTCTTCTTCTTATCAACTGAACTGACATTTTTGACCCTTATGTCTAAATGTTCTGAAGTATTTCAGCAATCCTCTTTTTTTATGTAAACCTTGACTGTTTTATGACACAACTTTATCCATATAAAGTTATTCTTTCTCTTGTGAAAAAAAAAATTAGCATTGTTCAAATAAGAACAAAGTTTTATTTTAAAACTCATTAGAACTATGATTATTTAGGAATGTTTCTCTTAAAGAAAATCAAGTGACTTTTTATCTTTTTAAAGTTCATAAATCAAAAGTCTGTGTAAATAAACATTAATATCTATGAATCATCATCAATTGTAAATTACCATGTTTCTAAATAAATATTATATTTATTGTATTAATATTATATATATATATAAAGGTATACAACATCTCTAACTCTAACACTGCATTGTAAACGCTTTTGTTATTTTGAATACAACAAATAATTATACCTATTTCCACTTAAAAATAATTATTTATTTATTTTAAATATGGTAAAATGGTAAATTAAATTAATTAAACTCGACATCTTTTAAGTAATTATAAAATCTAAACTTCACATTGACAATCGTTCTTCCAACTCATTTTGAGGTGCTATTATTTTCTGCATTCAAAGATCGTGATATTTCTGATTTTGTCGAAAGGTCATGACAATCTATACATTTTAACTAA
>LPNX010336257.1:1610-18760 GCA_001517045.1 Pseudotsuga menziesii | reverse complement strand
ACAAATAGCCATGGATTGGTTTTTAGTATTATGCATTACATAACTTATATATAAATTGACAATGTTTCTAGTATGGTCACCCAAATGTCACAAGTGAGAAAAATCAAAGTGACAATAGTTGGCCCCATATATGTAAATTTAGGAGCATCTCATATGGATGAAAGAGATCATGCGTTTCTTTCCTAAATGATAATTTGTAGAAAAAATCCAACGAGAGAAACTTGAGACAATGCAGGAGGGACGATTTCCCAAGGATAAGTATTGGAGGAGCCTAATCAACCAACCGACTAGGTCCTCCGACCAACCATTGTCGGGTTGGTTAAGCCGACGTAACTCTTGTAACCAAATAACTGATTGTAACTTAATATATATAGGATGGTGAGTTGTGATTAATATAGTTCATGAATACTTTGTATTTATTCTGGCTCTGATATAATACACGTGTTGTTGTTTCCTCTCCTTTGGTATCTTCTTGTATGTATAATGTGAATGATTCATCTTCTATACTTTATGTTTTTTATATTCATGTAATACCGTAGAGTAAAACATTGGTTATGTTGTTGGTTGTACTATTTGGATTTAGAATATGAGTGCATCTACATAAATGATAATTGAAGAAGATATCAAGGATGGTGGAATCGAAAAGTGACAAATTATATCCAGAACTATGCCAAAATAAATAAATCGTCACTAGTGCAATCCAGAGAAATATTCTTTACCAAAACACACCAAAAGTTCATTAAATCCATCCCACACGAATTGAAAAAGTTAATTGATCACATTAATGAGAAAAAATTGACCCATCCAATGAAATATTGTTAATGCAAAAACTCGATAATAGTGGATGCACAAACATGTATGAGTGGCTAGAAAATACATGCGACAAATTTTTTGAAGAAAAATCCATTGAAGAAAGAACATATGTTGTCGAAGTCAAGAAAATAGTCTACGACGACCTCCACGACTCATTTTTTGTCACTATACCAAATTTGTTATTCAAATTTTTTTATTGAGAATGGAATTGCCATATAGTTTAGGCATGAATACTATTGGAGACTAGAATAACTTCAGATTGGGACAAACAACAATGAGACTAGGAATGATTTGTTCAAGAATGTCGGTGGGAGTACTTTCTCAGTAAACGAGTCAAGTTGTTGGAACTGCTTTAGTTTCCCTATAGTATGTGGGTCGACAATGGAGGGGTTGTCGACCATATGAAGATGAGAATATATAGAGAGGACTATAGTCGATGACAACAACTAAAAAGATGAAGCATGCTAAAAAGACCAGACTTTCTAGACATAATAGAAATATGGCCACATATAAGCCGTATGGATACATTCGAAAGATTCAAAATACGAGAAGAGAGTAGAGATATTAGGATTTCATTGAGAGGGAAAAGAGTGATGAAGAGACTGGAAAGAAAAGTTGAGATTCCAAAATGCTTGCCTAAGTCGAGGGAAATTCGACCAGTGAATGAAGAGGCTGAGGAGTTGAAACCGACAAGGGGTCCTCGATCGATGGAGTTTACCCCATAGATGAAGATTGCAATCTCTGACATAGTGAAACCTCTATCTTCTATACCGAGGCTTATTATATTGAATTAACCCAGTTTTAGAGAAATTATCAAATGTGACTTGGGACTTGGACTAGGTTATAGTATCATTTACAATTGTATCGACGAGTATGGACAAATTTTGGAGCGATTGATGATCTCAAGACCTGAACATCAGAATTGGATCACTTTCATGCTAGAATATATACATAATTGTTTCAATATCTTCTACTCTAAAAATGTGGAGCTACCCCCCTTCCAGTAATACTATTGATTCAAGTGTCTGACAAGTTAGAAGCCCGACCTGTTTGAGCAGAGTCTGTAGAAGAAGTCAAGTTGTATTGGGATTCATAGTCGCTCCAGATAGTCAATCAATGTTTATCTAGTAGGTTGTTAGCATCATCGCCACCATTGAATTCATCAAGAAACATTCCAAATAATTGTCAGGTAATAATATTAATATTCTAAATATGGATTTACAACTCAAACAAATTTCCCTATATATGATGGGGATGGACATCCCTAAAAACATTGGTTTGCATGTGAAGTATTTTCGGAAGTTAATATTGTTGTAGATAAAAAGAGACAAATGACAATGTTCATAGGAGGTCTACAAGATAGAGCACTAATTTGGTACATGAACTTTACTAAAAATGGACCAAATAAAAAACAAAAAATTAAAAAGAACTTCTTGGAATTCTTTTGAATGCAATACAATAGACACTTGGTTGCACATAATCTTAAAGTCCTAGCACAAAGAGTTCGAGAAACTATTCGTGAATATGATAAAATATTTAAATATCTCCTCAACCAAAATCCAACCAAGATGGAAGAATCCATCCTTATCAAATGGTTTGTAGCTATTCTACTACTGCGAATAAGGACAACACTGGCCATGTATGAGTTCAATACATATGACGATGCTCTAAAGAAGGAAAACAAATTGAATCAAACACTGACCACTCAGACGGTTCCATTCGGCCGACGGGTCGAAGAAAAGTTTGAATAGATGCAACAATCATTGCAACAACTGGCATTGAGGCTTAATGACTTATGTTGCACCAACTGTTCGAATGAAGGCCAAACAAAATTATCTTATTGATATAATCAAAAACCTCTCTACAATGATAGTGGGTCTTTTCGAAAATAAAGAAGATATATGCAGGAAGAACCTTGACTCTTAGGCTAAAGAAAGACAACCTGGAAATTTAGACATGCTCAGAAATCATACTTCTGTGATATCTGTGAAAGATTTGAACCGCATACAATAATTGAATTCCCATATAATGTCGACGTGGTAAAACTAAATTGGTGCATAATCTGTCAGAATATTCAACATATCACCACTAATTGTATTTAGAATTTGAAGACCAAACACAATTAGCATACAGTTTACCAGACATGGACAAGGGAGCAAAACAACCACAAACAACATGAAGATAATTGACACATTGAGAAGCGTAACAATGGAGGATATAGAGACTGTGGCGGATACCATGGTTGAGGATGAAAAAATTATAAACACAGTCTAAGCAAACCAAAATTTTTTGTTTTCTACAGTGAAGAACATTGGAGCCTTGATTGTCCTTGGAGGGATAAGATTAATCTCAAAATATGTACTAAATGTGGTGTCGGTGAGCATTCCCTATAGTATTTCTTTGTTATTCTCAACAATCTTCTCAATAAAAAGAATCTTAATCTTTTGTGCGGTGTTCCAAAGAATTATGTAATTAAACATAACAATTTGCAAATTCTTATAAGACAAGGAACAAAAATTGGGTTTGACAATACAAAATTAACAAAGTTGTCGAGTAAGGATTACAATTACCCTCACATTAATCAACAAAATGATGTGTTTAATAATGCTTCAAGAATTTTTGAAGAATTAGCACAAGAAGAGGACACACAAGAATGTAGAAACAAAACACTAAATGATTTATTGCAATTACTTACCAAAGAAGATGTTGTTGCTCGCTTGATCAATCTTATGCATACCATAAAGAAGGAAACCAACAATGAAATAAATCCCATAAATTTATGTAGCCTAAGACAAAAGGAGAAAACAAATATTGATCCTCTAGTCATTCATCAATGATGTTGCCAGACATGATCATAAACGAAGTCGCTAGACATGAATGCTAAATTCCCTTTGGGATAAAATTGTGTTGGCATCCTTCTCAAGAATTTTCGTCGAAGCATTCCAAGAATATGTGTGTGTGTGTGTGTGTGTGTGTGTGTGTGTGTGTGGTTATCTATTTTCATGATTGGACAATATATTCACTACTCTACGACCATATCCATTTCCTTCGAATCATTCTCTAATGATGTCGACTGATACAATGCTCATTGAATATCAAAAAGCGTATATTATCCAAATCCATATGTCGGTAGAAAAATTAACAAAGCCAAAAGAAATTATTCGACTAGAGAACAAGAGGCCCTCGACATGGTTTTCACACTACAAAAGTACTTGAACTATCTACTGGCTAATCCATTCATCTTCTACACCGATCATCAAGCTCTTAAATATTTAGTGAACAAGCCTCTCCATCATGGTCAGATATGTAGTTGGATCCTTCTGTTCTGAGAGCTTGAATTTGAAATAATTGTTCGACTAGGGAAGGAAAACGTCCCGACCACCTTTCTAAAATTGAAACAGGTGAAGAACACGATGGAATCGACGACAAGCTACCTAACACTCACTTATTTCGAGTTGAAGCAATTTCAATGGAACTAGAGGATATTGCACAGTTTCTACAAGAGGGTCGACCACCATAAGGAATGTAAAAAAAAAAAAAAGTTTTAGCAATGAAATGTGTGCCCTATACTTTAAATAATGGATTCTTATACAAGATAGGACCATATGAGATACTCTAGAGATGTGTATTAGAGCATGAAAGATAAGACATCATCGAAGAAGCTCATAGTGGACACACGGGAGGCCACTACTAGGTTGATACGACTGCTAGAAAAAAATTGCAATCCGTATTATGGTCGCTGACACTTCACAAAGACTGTCGAACATAGGTAGTAAAGTGTGACAAGTGCAAGGGATGGTTCGATTGTTTCCCAGGAGTCAAATGACTTTTCTATATGTAAACCTGACTTTGACATTTATAATTTGGGATATCAACTTTGTCGATTCAATCCCTATCTTGGGTCATCGGACGGGAGCACGCTATATCATAACAACCATCAAATATGTCACTAAATGGGTCAAGGATGAACCAATACAAACATTCTCAAGTTAAGTAGCATCTAAGTTAATTTATGAAAACACCGTCACAAGATTTGTCTTCCACTCATGTTAATAAGCGACCAAGGCACGCACTTCGTCAATAAAACTATAAAAGTGTTAGTCAATGAAATTATGATCGACCATCATAAGAGCACAACTTATCACCCATAGTCAAATGGGGTGATTGAAGTGTTCAACAAAACTCCAACTAAAGGATTGGAAAAAATATGCAGTATTGATTAAGACGACTGGGACTAAAAAAATTATGTTATTCTAAGGCATGCCATATGACATACAAAAGAATGACAGGACAAACACCTTTTAAGTTAGTCTACGGAAAAGAATTAATTGTGTCTCTGCATTTCAAACAATAAGAACTAGTTATAGCGGTTGTCCTTCACTTGGATATCATTGGAGAAAAAGAAGATCAAAATTTTGAACTTCACAAGCTAGAGGAGCATCGACGATTGGAAATGCATCATCAAGAATTCCAAAATCAACAACAGAAAGAATGGCATGATCGAAATATACGAAGGAAGGATTTCGTAGTCGATGACCTTATACTACTATATGATAACCGAAAAAAGGGAAACCTAAGAATATGCATGTTACTTGGATGGGAACGTATATTATTGAAGAGATGAATAGAAATGGGTCAATTTGATTAAGGACTCTATAGGGATGATTATTCTCCAAATTTGTCAACGGTGCATGACTACAAAGATAACGACTTATCTCAATATAAAAAGGTTTATTAGAAATATTTTATGGCAGGAAAAGTGGATGAAATGACTATAGACTGGAAAGAAGAGAACACGCAAGAGTGAAGTATGAGGAGTAGCTACCAAACCCCACCCATATCTCACTAAATAGTCATCCTATAACCGACTAATTGATGAAGCGTCGAAAGAGTCAACCGTTGAAGCAAATATCACCCATAACACAAATCCATGACTAACCGCATCGTTGAAGTCATGAAGACTGAACGGAAAATATTGAACAAGAAGACATTTTGCACGTGAGAAGCAAATGGAACCCATCAAATCTTTATTTAATGCCTTCACCTACAATTTGAAATTGATCATTGAGCTCTCCACCTATACATATGCACCTTGAATAGGACTGGGATCACTTTTGCGGAGATATTGAGCAATTTTATTTTGAAACCACTCTGTCAAGAGCTAGTAATCCTTATCATCTACCTGATAATACCATGGCACCTAAGAGATGTGCTACCACCACAAGATCAATGAAGACAAGTATGAAAAACTTTCGAGAGCCGGAAGACCTCTCAATGTTGTTGCTAAAATATTGCCTCCTAAGAATCCATAAAGCATGAAATGAAGAGCATCAATGATGAAGATATTGGAAAGAACTCAAGAATGGGGCAGTCATAATGATAAATGGTTTGAATCTGCAGAAAATTTTGTCGCTGCAAAGATCCACCAATATTTGAATGCCCCCTGGTCGATAGCTTTGATGGTTTAAAATATTTTATCAATCTATACATTGTAAGTAGATACCATAATGGGAAATTATGGTTAGACCAACCCTTGGATATCAACACCCAGGTAATCCTCATTGTGCCAAGTTTACCAAGTAAAAAACCCTTCGTACTGGTCAATTACAATCCCGCACTAGTTTAAAGATTTCCAAAGGACTAGTCATCAACAATATCCAATATAACACCTACAATAATGCAACTATCATCCATTTTTTTCCTAACCATCACAAGACGACCTTCAGACATAAGGCTCGACATTATAGAAGCAGTAAAAGTTATCGCCACCCAAGGAAAAATATTTAACTAGGCTAACTAATTGGTTGGCATAGTTCGATCGACGTGTTAAAAGTGCCAAGAAACTGGTGTGACAATCCATTACCAATCCCTTCTTATTTGGATAACAATGTATAGGCTCACACATGTTTGTGATCCCTCCTTTACTACAAATTTCTCTGCATCCATGTACAATTTTGATGCCTTCCAGACTCGAGGATGCCCCAACAACCCTGTAGTCACCAAAATATGGCTTGAAAACTTGTTTCAAGTACTGAAACCTACATGATGAATATGGAGAGTTCATATTGGCCCAAGGAAAAGATAGGCAGAATTTGGCCAGAATTATGCTTAGAAATATGAAGAGTTTGGTCGCACGACAGAGGAAGCTATGACAGAAGCAACCATGGAAGAATATCCGCGATAGAAGAAGTCGTGAAAGAAGAGTTGCGATAGAAGCAACCATGCAATAAGAGCTGTGACAAAAGCAGCCATAGAAGAAGAGCAACCGCATTAGCATCCATGGGAGAAGAGTCAGCGACCAAAGAGGAAAACCACGATGGAAAGAACCATGACATAAGAAGAGTACAACAATTAAAAATGGCAGCTCAATGATCGTGGGTAATAAGTCAATTAGAATAGTGCATGCTTTGGGAATAAAACATCTTTGTAATTTTGGGTCGATAGTGCCTACTATCAGTATAAATGAATGCACGAAAATAAGAATGACATCCTATCAACTAACATAATAGAGTCGGTTGACTATGACATGTAAAATCCTATAAAAGAGAGAACCCAAGTTGTGCGTGGGTTGGTCTCTAGGTCTTGGTTGGATTTTGTCTTAGAAGAGTTGTAGAATTGTAGAGAAGAGAGTTGATCCAAGATGTGTGAGGATTGATAGTAGAGTGAAGGAGAGGAAACTTCAGAGATCAAATAATAGAGAGCATGACAGGAGATAAGACTATATATATTGTAGATAATATCTAGAACATAGCTTTCTACTAAGTGCGTAGCCAAAAGGTGCTATATATTTCTCATGCCATATGAAGAGCACCTTTTTGGTTTTTCCCAGATGGTTTTCCACGTTAAATGATGTCTTAATGTGTATTTGATGAATATGTCTATGATTGAATGAATGTATGATGTGAATAAGTAGGTATGAATAGATTGACTAGCATTTGTTTTGAATGAGTTCTTATATGCATGTGTCGCACTATTGATTGATAGAATATTTTCTAAAGCTTTATATCACTGTTGCAATATCTGTCAACGGATAAGTAGAGTAATATCTTGAATGAAAAAAATAAGAATATAGGAAACATACCCCCGACTTCAGTCGAGAAATCTAGTAAGGTGTCAAGGAAGAGGAAATCCCCACACAACTATAGAAACATGGTTCTGGAAGTTACCCATAGAGATATCTTGACTTAGAATGCATATGTGTCGTAGGTGTTGCCGACTGAGCCCTACTTGGTTGGGCCGATATCTTGGGATTTGTTGACTGACAACCAAGGGGTTGAACTTGGGTCGAAGGAGGAAGCACCAACAAATGGTTTAGTTTTTTAGGACCGTGAATCATTTTGTGAGGGATATGTTTTGGCACTCAATGAAGCTGAAAATTCAAGAGTGGGAATATTTTAAGGCATTAGAGTTTGCACGAGAAGAAAGTGAAGGATCACGGTTGAATCCAGCAAAGTGGTTGGAGTGGTATATTTATACCGATATTCATGAGATATTCTTCAGTGACTTTCCTATTTAGTTCTATGAGTGGTTGTTGAAGATAGCAACCCAATAAAAAAATAACGAGAACCGACAGAGTAGAGTCCTCAACTTATTCATCGGTTGAAGAGTATTAGAAGCCCTATATCTAGGGTTATCGATTTTTTGGTAGACAATGTTTTGGAGAGATACATCACTGAGTTTGTTGTCGACACAATAACATCATATATTGAGGAGGAAAAAAAAAATTCCAAGGACCTAGAGGAATATACTTGTCATATTTAATAATTTGGATAAATATGCTTGTATGTGAAAAATGGATCCTAAGAATGGAATCCAACGAATAAAGAACTCAACGTGAAAACCCTGGATGTGTTGCAAATGATGTGTGATAAAATGGAGCAGAGTAAGTTGAGATGTTTCCTGATGACAATGGAACTGCACTAGAAGGCGGAAATTTGAGAAGTGGTAGAATATTTCGACCGGGGAAGAGAAATAGAACTACACGACTAGAAGAGGAAATTGCAGTATGACTAAAGGAGAAGACAATGAGTTGACGTCAAACTTTTACAGAGGTTCTCGCCACGAGGATGAGGAATACCAACAAATATATGAAAGGGAAGAAGAATAAGAAGAATCCCCAGATCCAGAGTATGAATACGACACACCTACGACCCCACATATGTCTCTGAAGGTAAGGTCCAGAAACTCATCTCCTAGTGGGTTTGTCAATACAAGTAATAATAACTGTGGGAATAATGGACAAGGGAGTCCTGCTAGAAAAAAATATATATCCAACGATACCAAGGACCAATATAATGGTTGGGAATGATATTAAGCTACCAATATTAAATGGAAATGGGTTAGAAGACCCAGATAAACATTGGTTTCTATGTGAATCCGTGTGGATTATGTGATAGGTCCAAGATAAGGCCATAAAGAGGGATCAAATGATCACAACCCTGAGGGTTCATGCATTGGATTGGTATATGAATTTATTATGGTTCCAACATGAGTTGCATAGAAAACACTCGACCAAATTCAAGTAGGATTAATATATGAATTTAGAAATCCCAAATGTGAATCTCAGTGTATTATAGAGAATAAAGAGATTAAGAATTTGCCTACAGATTTGTCTGGTACTTTGACCAAAGATTTGATACATTGATGGATAAAGTAAGCTTCCATATGTCAGACGTACAACACAAAGAATGGTTCATTGCAGCACTGTCACCGCACATCCGTATTCCCTTGATGTAACAAAATATTGTATTTCATACTGAAGCTCTGGAGCTGGCCATGAAGTTGGAATCCTCACATGTATGAGAGAATGGTGCAAGGATGATGCAAATTCAATCGCAATTATCCAACCTTACGCTACAAATATAGGATATTAAAAAAGAAAAAGATATCCAAAAGGAAATGTGGTGTACTAGATGCAGAACAGAGGGACACCATAAGGATATTATCTGACACTCATGAATTATGTCGCATCAAGAACACCAAACCTGATAAATACACAAGGGATTCCTTGGTGTAGAGTATGCAAAAATAGAGGCCATCGGTTGAAAGATTGTTTGTACTTATAGAATAGTGTAAGTTCATCGACTATTTTATATTGTAAATTTTGTAAATTGGTAGGCCATGATGAGAAGGACTGCAGAGCATTTCAGCTGCTGCAGGAGAAAATAGTGGATACCTATTTAATGAAGAATGAAGAGAAAATTCAAGCTGAGCAAGCTCAAGCTCAATACCCACAAGCTTGGTATCCTTAGCCCTAGTATCCACATAATCAATACTCGTAGCAACAATATCTTCAACAAAAGGGGTGGAAATTTTAGAGGTCAAGGACAAGGAGGAGGATTTGGTCATGGAAGAGACCAAATTATATGTTATAATTGTGGGAAACCAAGACATTTTTCAAGGGACTGTGCGATCCCTACAATGACATGTTTGTATTGCAAATATTTTGAACATAATATCAAACAATGTCCGTAATTGATTGCTAAGTGGCAAACTAGAAATGTGGGAAATCCAAACCCTTTGCAGAATCCCAACCCAAATCCTAACCAGAATATCCAGAAGATTTATGCTGAGCCAAGGGAACTACATATAGTTGTCGTAACAAGAGGAGGTGTTGTGACTGGAGTAGACTAAGAAACACAACATGAAAAACCGCAGGTGCGAATAACAACACAAAAGAAAGTGCCATTCGACGTCCAAAAAGAAAAGGAAGTATTTTTGGACGCACAACCAGAATTCATCGACGGGAATCAATCGTCAACATATACTGCTACACTACCTAGAAGACAAATAAGGGATATTCCTAATACGTTTGACCAGTTGTTCCTAAAGAAACCGGCGGGAAAGGTAAGTAAGCTTAAAGAGGTTTTCAAAAGTTACTTATTGCCAATATAAGATAAAGATGCTATCGCAGAATTGACATCTCTAATAGAAGAACCTCAAGAAGACATGCGTCAAGACATAAGGATTAACCATGTGGTAGAAAGATTAAAGATTAGTCGTGAGTTAAGGATGACTGCCCAGATAGGAGACTAGGATATGGACTACATTATCCTAGACTTGGGCTCTAATGTCAACATTCTGATAAGAAAAACATGGAAAAGCATGGGGAAACCGCAAATGGAGTGGTCTACTCTCCACACGCTCTCCAGCTCAGATTAAAAAATCAGTCGAAATTTTCAACTATCGGTCGACTAACTCAAGTTCCTGTAGAGGTAGAAGGGCTAAGAACTTATGCTAACTTTTAATTAATTGACATTGTTGATGACACAAATCTATATCCTGCAATTTTGGGGATCGAATGGGAGATTGATAATTCATACCATCATCAATTTTAAGAAAATAATCTTAACATTTGAATATTCATAGCTAAGGGTGGTTGCACCAATTGATCCGCTAGAAGGTCAGAGATACGTTGAGCCAGTAAATAGTGAAGGACAAGGTGATAAGAATATCTTCCACGGTTAGAAGATATTCCAAGAAACCTAGTACGAGGGAGATCTTGTAATGTTTGTCATGAGGGAGATCTTGTAATGTTTGTCATGAGGGGGATCTTGCAACATTTGTCGATATTTTGTTACTAACAAAATAACAAAAAATAAAAATTTTAATTATCCGTCAAAATAAATGTCAGCCACAAAAACAACCTTAATATGGGGGAGATGTTGTAATGTTCCTACCTAACAAACAATAAAAAAAAAAAAAATTATCCTCAAAACAAATGTCGGTAAGAAAAACAACACAATATGGGGGAGATGTTGTAATGTTCCTACCTAAAAAAATAATAAAAAAATAAAAAATGAATTATCCGCAAAAAAAATGTTGTCATGTTATTGTGCATGGTTTAGGAGGGCCTTGCAAATGGTTTTAAAACCATGTGCAAGGCCTCCTAAACAACCCATGGTTTTATCGTACATGGTTTAAGGGGGCCTTGCAAATGGTTTTAAGACCATGTGCAAGGCCTAAACAACTCATGGCCTTAGGAGGGCCTTGCACATGGTTTGACCATAAATAAATAATATTAAATATTAATAATAAAAATATTATATGTCGACCTTAAATAAAAAGATGCGGCTTTTAGCTTGAATCAAATCAATGGCTATATATAGGACACACCAAAGTTGATAGCTCCTTGAGTGCAATACTTAAGAAGAGGTTTGTACCTCGAGAGATTTGATCCCTCTTGGTGCTTGATAGAGCCTAAGATTTGGATCTATGCCGGTGTATAAAAAATCCAGGTCAACAAATCCTAATGAATATATTATAAAATTTAATTTAATTTTTTTTATCATAACCAATTTTTCTTTAATTATTGTTAATGAAGCAATACCAAATAAAAGTTATGGTAATCTAATATGAAAATATCACTTATGATCATGTATGACAACAACAACTTGGAAGAAACGACTTCATACAAATATCTTGGAATTGTTCTTCATCATAAGATTAATTGGAATTATATCATTAGGGAAAGATTAACAGAGGGTGAAAAGTTTATCATGGACTTGAAAGCAATTATAAATCAACAAGCCTCTAGCTTTGGGATATGAAGAAACTCGTCTTTGAAACTCTTGTCACTCTTATTATCTTATATGGATGTGACATTTGGGGCTTCCACATCTCTAGAGAAACATGAAAAATGTAAACAAATCCAAAAACGATTTATAACATATAATTTCAAAATTAAAGGTAATAGACACTATCTTATCCTCCTCATAAAAGAGAGTCTTGGGCCTGATTGATAACATGGATATGACTAGGTACCTAATGTACAAGAACAATATAAACAATGTATGGGAGACAAAAGACTTCCTAAGATTGCTTCATACTTTAGTCAAAGCCACCAACGACTTAAGCGATGTTGATATAAAGATGCCAAGTCTTGGTTCAATCATCGGGGTGTCGAGAAAGAGGTCATTCTGCAGAATAGTGATAATATGAAAAATATTATTACATCTAAATTAAAAAAAAATGCAATGTGATAAATAGTTAGAGGACAAGATAAAATTTAGATATTATAAGAAGGTGATAAACCCTAATCTAGAAGATTAAAAACATCTCTTTATTTTAAAGAGTGTAAAGAAGAAGATCAACGTTGTTAAAATAAAAACAAACTCTTACAAGCTCCATAATGAAATAAAGTGCTTGACAATTACTAAAACTCCATGGGCTATCTTGTGACACCCACATTAAAACGTACACTCACATCAAAGCACAAATTCAAAATATAAATTTCATAACCTTTTAACTCATTACGACAATGCCGATTTATAAAGGCTTCTTTTATAATTTTTAAAACATAAAAAAAATTGAAAAAAATAAAGACAAATTACACTTTACATTTTTAAGATCCCATAGATAAAAATAAAAATATAGAAATAACATCAATTGCATGTAACCTCAATCCTTCTCATCTTCAAATAGAATAAAACAAAAATATTCATCCATTATTCTACAGGAACACACCATACAAATTAGTGAAAAGAGCATTGACCAATCAAACTAAAATCCGTAATTCACCCGTTCCATCTCAGTCGACCATGAAGCCAGTGTTAAACGGATATTCTCTACCTTCCGGTGGTAGTGAGTCTCCATAAGGATTTAGTATACGAAACAAGTTCAACCTACAGGTAGAGTCTGTCTGGATTCGAAATTCAATGCAAAAACTTAATAATAACTAGCATACCCTCAAAGCGGGGCAAATGAAAAGCTGAAGAAAACTTGGCTATGTTGTAAAAATGAGAGAAAGTTGTGTGTATGTAGATATATAAGTTTATATGTTGAAAGCAAGTCTAGTGAATATATGGTAGGGATAATAGATGATAAAATTTAAAGGAAAACTCTAGTGTAGGTACTAACAATAAATAAATAGAAACCAATATGAGAAGTAAAATGAAAATGAATTTGTTATGTGAGAACACATACTAAAAAAATAAAGGGCTAGGTAGTTATGAAGTTTGACTATAATTAGATTGGGAGTCAACATTGGTATTTGGTATTTTCATTTTGTAGGGGGTTACAAGGATTGAGGATTTTAATTTTAGGTGTAAAAGGTGTTGGCAATATGGCAGAAGATGTAGATTGTCATTGATGGCAATCAGAAAAGACAGTGGCAAATATCCATGACAAGAGCAGTAAAATGATCAGATGAGCTTATGGGAGAGCAACAAACAGATCCATAGATGAGAAGTTGTATGATGACAAAGAAGTGGTGTCAAGGGTTATAAAATAATGCACGCCACGCCACTACAAAAGAAATGCACTCCAAAAGGATATGCACACAAAATTTGCACGCCACTATCAAGGAGATGCACGCCAGAGAGAGATAGAGTTCAGATATGCACGCCAGTGAGGGATATGCATGTTCAGGGCAGAGATCTTAGTTCTGGAACAATTCTTCGAGAGTGTCTTCATCTTGTTGACCTTGCTGGAAGTGAGAGAGTTGACAAATCTGAGGCCACTGGAGATAGATTAAAGGAACCACAGCATATTAACAGATCTCTTTCAGCTTTAGGAGACGTGATTGCTGCTCTTGCACAAAAGAACTCCCATGTTCCTTACCGAAATAGCAAACTCACACAACTGTTTCAGAAATCCTTAGATGGCCAGGCAATAACAGTCATGTTTGTGCACATATGTCCCGAATTAGATGCATATGGGGAGACAATCAACACTCTAAAATTGCCACCGTTGAACTGGGTGCTGCACGTTCCAACAAGGATGTGAGATGTCAGTGGTAAGAGAGCTGATGCAAATGTATTGAAATGATGTTCTTCTATTGCAAGCAAGGATAAATACTGTGCAAGATTGAATTCTATTCAGGCTTTTGGAGACATAAACAGAGATGTTGTGGGACAGGCAATCCATCTTACAGGTTACATTCTATCTACTCATAACAACGTTGTTCATCCCTCAACAGAATATGGTGCCAAAACCACGATTGGACCACATTGCATGCTTGGAGAAGGGTCACAATTGGGCAACAAATGTAGTGTCAAAACGATCTGTTGTCGGACACCACTGCAGAACTGGCTCAAATATAAAGATTGTGATGAACCATGTCACGATTGATAATGGATGTCTCATTCAAGGATCGAGAATATGCAGTAATGTCCACCTTCAAGAACGGGCCACATTAAAAGACTGACATGTAGGAGTTGGTATGTTGTTGCTTCTGGGACAGAGCATCGGACGGAGGCCTTGGCAAAAGAGGAGAGACTCAGCAGCTGTTCATTTGGTTGATGGACAGTGGGGATTTATTCGATCTTTGCGATTTATCCCACATTGGTTGTGTGGATGAATATTTATGTTTTTATATGCGTTAATCTCCCATATTGCTTTTGACATGTGGTTGTTCGGTTGTTAACGAAGATAACTAGGTTTATAAAATTTACTAAGCAATTAAGTTTATATTTAAATATTTTAATATTATTTGTCATTTATTACGCCGTAAGGCGTTTTTCTCCGAAGAGGTTTTTCTCCGAAGAGGTTTGGAAATTCACTCTTCCATTTCGTCTATGGAACCAATGAACTGTGGACGCGTGTTTACGTTTTGTTGCGTGTTCGATAAGGATGTGGACGCCTCTTTAATGTGATACCCTCGATCTCTTCTTGCGAACGAACTGGAAGCTGCTTTTGTTGCGTGTTCGATAAGCGAACACAGCCTGGTCGAAGAAAGATATGGCAGGCGGGTTGGGACAATAAATATATGATATGGCAGGTAGGTGGTGGGCTAGCTGGGATGGATGGAGTCTCTAGGATCGCTGGGATCGCTGGATGGGATGGCGGAGCGAAGCATTTTTACGGGTTCTTCTGCCCGCCGAAGGGTACATTCGAACATTACCAGCATTTTTACATCGCAGAACACGCCATAATGAAAAACACTCTGCCGTCTTTGCAGGTTATGCCCTGCGATTTCCCTGTGCAGGCATCGGCCGAGCTCCAGTTTTTGGCGAGAATGTCGTGCGAAAATTCCTGTTGCAGAACAAAAAACAGAGGAATCCTATAGTTACGAGTTATTCTGCCCGGATCCCTCTTAAGGTCGTTGAAACTCGCAAATTTAATGCTGTGGACGCGTGTTTGATTTGATCTGTTGCCTGGCGTGTTCGACCTCTCCTCATACCCGATGAACCTCTTCCCATACCTGCCCTGCCCTGNGTGTTTGATTTGATCTGTTGCCTGGCGTGTTCGACCTCTCCTCATACCCGATGAACCTCTTCCCATACCTGCCCTGCGCTGAATCGTACCCCATTTATTAGAGGGACCTCTTCCCATACCTTCGACAACTGAATCGTACCTCTTCCCGTATCTCTGTGCAGGATTTCGCATTAATCTGGCATTTATTATTGGTTTGGAGGTCGTTGAACATCTTCTGCATAAATGGGTTTGGACAGTTGCGTCCATTTGCACAGAGAAGTTTCAGCAATTTTCCTTCAAACAGCCACAGAACTACAAACTACAAAAATAGAGGTACGCAATTTCATTTCGAAACCCCTCATTTTGAAACCCCTGAATAGCTTACAAATTCATCTCTGCATTTCGTTGCCTTGCCTGATCAAGGGTTCCGGCTATTTTTCGGCTGTGTTCGCTCAGTTGAGCAGAGCAAGATTTGTAAACTGCGGGTCTGTTGGTTTGTTTGTGGGATTGAGGGTTTTGACCAGGCTGATAAATGAATAGCTTTCGATGTTTGTTCCAGGGTTTTCTTAGAAATAGTTAAATGCTATTCTTTGCGGTGAGAATTTGCAAATATAGTTAAACCATTGTTTGGATTTCAGTANGGCTGATAAATGAATAGCTTTCGATGTTTGTTCCAGGGTTTTCTTAGAAATAGTTAAATGCTATTCTTTGCGGTGAGAATTTGCAAATATAGTTAAACCATTGTTTGGCTTTCAGTATGTTTTGGCCTATTTTTAATGTTTGTATCTTCTGTTATGACCTGATTTTTTCTATTTGAATCCAAACTGTGTTTGAGTAACAACTCCTTGCAGGTTATTACTGGGTACCGAGAACTGTGCTGATCACAGTCTGAAATCACGTATTCTCTGCTGTCCGCCCAGATCGGATCCTGTAGCAGCCTATTTGTTGTCTAAGTCAAGTTCCCTCGTCATTAAATTCACCGATACTTGAGAATCGGTGAATTTCAAACTTTTCCAAAAAAATTGCCAAATGTTGTGACTGAGATCAAAACAATCATGCGCCCAGACATATGGTCATTTTGATAATGATTTTTCATTTTGATAATGATTTTTCATGAGGGTATCCCCTTATGAAATCAAAGATAGATTTACCAACATGGCCTTGGCTGGCCAGTGAGGTTTACTGAGTGTTAATCCATCGAC
>LPNX010336250.1:7251-24278 GCA_001517045.1 Pseudotsuga menziesii | reverse complement strand
ATGTCATCATATCCCCCACCGATTGTCTTCATACAATTAGCATGACCCAGAAGGTTGATGTTTGAACTAGAGTGCATTCTCTCAAGATTTGAACTAAAACTTGGACTTGTTATGCTTAATTTCCCATGGGTAATACCATGATTCCTTTCATGTCTAAGATTATCTACAACTTTTGAACCAGTTCCAGAATTGATAGCTACTTTATGAGAGAAAGGCAAGGTTCCATTTACTGAATCCCTACAATGAGCAATAGGACCAAATTCACTCTTTGAAAAACAAATGCTTACTCAAGGACTGCTGAATAATTTCCATTGAAGTGTTTCTTTATCCCTACCGGTTTCCACCACGCTACTTAACTGGACAAAGGAATAAGTATGAACAAGAAACGTTGTTATATATTCAATCTCGCCAAAAGGAGAAAACGAATTTATCAAGCTCATTTCATCCACGTTCATGTAATTTGAAAAACCTATCTATAAAACTTCACTTTGCTTGACATCCATATCCATTTTATGCCTATCAGAAGATGCATAAGAATTGTATCCTGGAACCCTTAAATCTCTGAGGCCTGAAAAGCCAACAACTTCAGTACATTGTCTATTCTCTCACAGTATCGGATGTAAAACTCCTACATCCATATGTTTTGCATATCTATAAATCTATCTATAATTAATTGTAGAAAATTAAACATGAAATATATTGTCACTAGATCCAAAGCATATTCTAGTTCCATAGTAGCTTCAATAGGACTATTATATTGAAATCACACATCCACTCCTGAAGAAAGTCACATGACAAGTTGACCACCTACAACACTTTTAACATAGTAGTAGAAAAATTATTCCAAAAAGAAAGTATGAACAATTTATTACAAAAGTACCATGGATGGCCAGAATCCATCTCCAAAAGCAGTAAATAAGTATCCACGACAATCTAAAACTAGGAGAACCCAATTTGTACAGTTTAAAAAGCTTGCAATACCCAATGCAAGCACATAATGGGTTGTCAATGCTTCAATTATCTTTGCATTTTGCATCACACGAAGATGGGGTAACTGCAACAACTTCAAGGTAAACAAAAAAGGCACAAAGTATCTTGTTTACAATACTATGGGCTCATGGATGTTACTGGATGGATAATAACTGAAAGTGCTGCACCATGGAATTACCACATGATATATTGGAAAAATATCCAAATATTCTACATGTGTTGCCTTCAACTTGAAATGTATCATGTAAATCACCCACAAAGTGGTGACAAATTTTGTAGAATCAAGCAACATGTATACACCCTCACTGCTAAGAATATAACAGTAAGCTCCTAAGTTTTAAGTGATAAGACAGCATAGTTTCATTCATTAACGAGATTGTAATCAAGGCAGATATTACCACAGCATGAGTTGCTTCAGCAACAATGAAGAGATTGTCATTATTGTGAACAAAAAATTTGAGAATGACAAGGGTTATGATGGTAGTCACTATCGCTGGAAATTGTTTCACCTTTGGGGGTTTCCTTGCTACCCATGAGGATATCACATGTATTGGGTTCCTCATATACTTCCTCACTATCACCATTGTTTCTGATAATAGACGAATGGAGATACACTAGCCCAAAGAAAAAATGATTCTTAGAACCTAAGATGCTGAGCATTTTGATGATAAAATGAGCTCATATTATAAAGTAAACAGTGTTAAGTTATAATATATTGATTGGGGATTGGTCTAAACAGGGGAAAATCAAGGAAATCTACAAGACGTTGAATGATATGATTAAGCAGGGGATGAAACCTGACTGCATCACCTACAACTATGTGCTAGAGGGTCTGTGTAGGGTTGGGAGAACTGAGGATGCTACCGGGATTTTAGACAATATGGTGGGGAGAGGTTGAATGGTGACCACCATTAACTATAATACTATGATAAACAAATTTTTTTTAGTAGGAGACCTACCTGAAGGTCTTAAGTGATATGAGGATATGCTAGCTAGAGATTGTACTCTCAATATTACAACTTACACTCTGTTGATTAGATTTCTCTTGAATAATCGGTGAATTGCCAATGCTCTTGAAACATTTACAAATTGTGGTTCTTCTGAATATAATTCTCTTTTTTCCCCCACAATTGCAATGATGTCTATCAAAAACCTCTCCAGGTTGTTATAAACTAGTTTACAGCAAAGATGTCCATCTTAGATATTTCAACTTTCACATGAACTCCTAATAAACGCTCTGGCTAAAAGATTCCATTGTTTTCCATCTACAAATGGCAAAGCGCACTATATAAATAATAACCCACCATTGAAACATTACTCTTTTATATGTCCTTCATAAATATGTTCTTATAATAATGCAATCCTTTAATCATCACTTGGCCACAGTTGTCTTAACAAAGGTGAATAAGCCTGCACTCCTGAGCATGTTCGGCTAATCCATTCCTAGGAAAAATTTACTAATTACTGCCATATCCCATTTATAGTTTATAATTATTTTACAATTACTGATAATCGTTGTTTCTTCATTCACATGGTTTCCCCTATCCATCACACTCAGTTTGTAGCCTTTTGTGATATATGCACAATAAGTGTAGCCATTTTTACTGATGTCTCCATGTGCTATACCTAATGTAGCAAGAGAAATGGCTTAGACATCTTTGGATCCACCATGGAGGAATGAGGAGTTTTTCACCTATGAAAAAGGTTCAATTCCCATGAGGGCATCCAGCCGGAGCCCCTAAGGTTGCAATGGGGGAACCAAGGTGTTAAGTTCGAATGTTACAACTAACCCTCTTATCATCCTAAAGACCGGACAATAACCATTATGACTGTGGCCACAATTTTAAAAGGGTAGACTGGTGCAAGGATAGATCATAATTGATCCTACATGAAATTAACAAATATCCTTCAATTGGGGTTTGGTCATGGAAACCAACAATCCATCCAAAAATAATCTTTTCAACAAATCTTCTTAATGAGATAATTTAATTTTTGAACAATTTATCTCATCTCTTTCTTTGGGTTGTATATTTTATCTACCATTTAAATGTTTTTCAAAGCCAAATTAGTTTGAGGACAACTCTCCATACATTGCATCATTTAATTGCCTGACATTAAATTTTGAAACCCATGATGATTTGAACATGCTAGCATGCCGCAAGTATCAAATATTGAAGGTTAATCTCCCATGGAGTCTCTTTTTCTATCGGCACTTTCCATGTGCTGAATTTTATATTTTTTCCTTTTTTTATGTTTCTATTACCTGGGTAACGCTGCTAAGTTGTAAGAAGAACAGGATTCCAAATAACAGAAAAAGAAGTAAAAAACCTAAGCATAACAAACAACCTTTCAATTTTAAATGTTGCAAAATTCTAGAAAACAATGAACATTGAAATCAAAAAAGAAATCCATACTTCACCTGATCACTAAGCATTTCCCTATGAATTCCAAACCGACTGTAAGCACCAAAGTAACTCTCATTGATGGTCTTAATTTCCTTTTCTGCCACATTTGAAAAAGTTACTTGGGATCTTTTATCTTTTGTCTTCATGAGAGAAGACTGTCTAGATGTCTCCTCTACTGTGACGACACCATTGGACTTGTTATTATTTGTTTCAATACCATACACTTCTTTTCTATTATTAGCTACACCAGGACCTGTAGTTCTGCTAGCTGATTTTGCCGTGCCAAGATTTATAGAAGCTAAATCTGAGATTTCGTCATCATCATCATCGGTCAAACTGTCAACCAAATTTTGTACGTCTTTCAAGCAAACACCTCCAAGTTCTCTTAGTAATTCCTCTTTGTCAACCACATCATCACCACTGATGTTCTCCATGGTGTCTTCCCCTTCCTCTTCAAAGCTGTACAGCATGGAATCATCTTGAAAGAAGGGAGCAAGATATTTGTCATCCTGCCAGATAAATCCACCATCTCTGCTATGATGTGAATCTGAGGAAAATCTAGAATGGTTGGATGTTTGTATATGCTTAAGAAGAGATTTATTGGAATCTTGGACTGAACCACAACTCCAACATCAATTTTCTGCCACGTAAGAAGTAAAAAAGGATTATGTCAAAATTTTGATCTCAATTCAACATCAGGCCATTTATTCATTTGTTTGAATAATGCAAAATACAGAATGCAGCTTAAAAACTACTTGAAATTGAAAAAAAAACATGACAAAACATAATAAAGAAATGGACTAAACTGGTATCAAATAACACAGAATGAAGCCTTAAAATTGATTTTTTGCCACCCAACTGGTGATTCACCTTTCAAAGGATGGATTTGGTTGCTTAGTTCAGCATTAGTGTATGTGTGTGGCACATGTTCTCTGTAATGAAAATTACATTGACACATCCATAAGTTATGATGGAAGCATTTGCAGCAAGATAAATTGAAAATTTATATCGTCATAAAACATGTACAGGTTCTCCCTCGGCGAGGATTTTGGCTTCTTGGAGAAATGATCAGATTACACACTTCATTTGATTTATTTTCCTTGGCCTTATGCAAAATTGTTTGCCTCTAACTCTAAAATCCCCCTCTGTGGAGTCATATCATAATATAATATTGAATGGTAGTAGCAATTACAGAACCGTTGGCCCATCTATGAAGATAAGCTCTCCTTCTTTATCTCCTTGCTACTTTACAATTTGCTATAAGTAATGCCTTCACCTATTATGCTTCTTCTAGTCTCCTCTATCAAAAAGTAATTCACTTGTCATCACTCCCTTCTAGTAGGACATGACCGAAATCTGACATCGTAGCCATGTCCCATACTCCCAGAACATTAAACTGGTCCAATGTATAATTAGTCAATCTAACCACCATAGAATCGTTCTTATAGGTTCTATTCAGGTTCTCCTCTGATATAATAAACCCATTAGCCAATTCTCAAAATCATCCCCATAGGCCCCCCACCAATAAACCTTGACCCCTTCAATTATATCAAAATTGGTCACCATGACGGAGCAACCATCCAATATATTGATCACCGCTCAGAGATGATGCTATACCATCTCAAAATCTGTTGAAAACCCTACCATGGAGCTATTGAGGGTGCAATTTATTTTCAAAGAATCTGCATCTGAAAAACTTCCCAACATGCCCTAACCCATGAAAACTATGATCTGGAACAAACACAACAATCTCCTCATGTTTACCTCCATCGACGAATCTCAACATCCCAGTCTAGAGAGATACAAACATGCTAAGAAAATTTGAAGGAAAAAATCTTCTAGGCCGCCTGGAAATTGAAAATATTCACATGAAATTAATCAGAGTTTAATGGTTTCCACTAAATTGGTTTGCAGCTGAGACATACCTTTAGGTACTTGGAGATATCTACTAAAAATTGGAACCAAATTTTAGCAAGACTGTTCGCTGAGTTCGATCCGTGTCCCATAGGCGAAGACTCTGATAAAATGCTGATAAAATGCTCTCTCAATCCCTTAAATGTTGTTGTGGATTTGGGTATTGTTATTTTTGGTGTTTAGGAAGGTCGTGGCTGTGGCCTTGGATTTAAGGTGTGTTTTTGGTGTGTTTTTCTATTTGTTGGTGTAGTTCGGATTTTAATTAATTTAATTAAATATTATGACGTTTATAGGTATGGCGTGCTTTTCACATTTTAGATAGGCATTTGGAAATTTATTTTACAAAGGATATAAGGTGTGTTTTTGTTGTGTTGTTCTATTTGTTGGTGTAGTTGGGATTTTAATTAATTTAATTAAATATGAGCATGTTTATAAGCATGGCATGCTTTTCACATTTTAAATAGGCATTTGGCAATTTATTTTTATTTTTATTTTTATTTTTTTTACTGTTTTTTGGAAACTCTAAACCATCACCAATGGGAGTAAATATTTGGACCTTTAAATTTTGTTTCATCGTGTAAATCATTAGTCTCAACCTCAACCCTTGGCCTTTCGCAATTATATTTTGATTTTTTTAATTCAGTGTAAATTAGTAGTCCCAAGGTCATATCCAAATTAGCCTATAAAAACTATAATTATATGCCAAGGTTATGTAAATTAGCCTTATAATTAACATGATATGCCAAGGTTTAGTGGGTTTAAAGGTTTAGTGAGTTTTTTTATATGTTAGAAGTTAATAAAATGTACAAATTCATTGTCAAAATTATATTTGTTTTCATTGCCGGAGTGACAACTAAAAATGACCAAATAAATGACCAATTGTTATGTGGTCATTTTTAGTCTAGATATCTTGTGACCAAATTTGGTCATTTATCTTGGTCGTTTTTAGCTGGTTTTTATACCATGACCAAAAGTGGTCATTTATCTTGGTGTTTTTTAGTTGGCTCACTTAAATTTATCAATTTTGGTCATTTATCCCTTGAACAAAACTCTCGTGACCAAAATTTTTGGTCTTCTAGTCACTAATCTCTCATTTTCCACTAGTGTATGCAGTGGTTGCCCCAAAAAATAATGAATGGGGTTCTGACTATTGGTTGGCACGTTGCTTAGAGGGGAAACAAACCCTTCTAGAACATGTTACAGATGATGAAAATATTGAATTCCCAACCGGCTCGATGGTTATAAAAGGGGAGTACTTGACACTTGCAGCACAACAGAAAAGGAAGGGTGGGTATGTATATCAGGATTATAGACCAGGAGCTATTGTATACCACTTCACCAACCTAGTAGTTGGTACAAACATCAAGCTCCGCACACTTGCTCACAAAAATAGGTCACATGTACGATACTTGCTACCTCATATAGAGCACGAAAGATTGATGGACACTATCGGCACCAGAGATGATCCGGATGGCCTACTTGTATGAGTGCATTGTCAAGTGCGTTATTTAAACCATGTTTGCACATTTTCATTGGGTTCTCTTTTCTTTCTTATGATGTTACTAATGTCTAGCCTTTGGTGTGCCTAGGATACAAACACCATCTACGGCACATTGGAGGCGCCAAGAATGGTGTCTTTAGACACCACTAAATTTAGTTCGGAAAATAACAAGTTCTCGAGTTGTTGAAATTTACATTTCTTGATGTTTTTAGTTTAATATATATATTGTCATGGTGTTAAACAATACCTAATTGGAGTGCAAATACTGCTACTCTTTAGTACATTTATTTTAGGAGAGTCAACTACAAACACTTGAGATCACCAATACTTGCACATGCACCATCTAGGGTTTCATGAGTCACCAACTTGTGCATGCTCCAACTAGGGTCAAGACAAGGTATGAGATGTCCAACTAGGGTTTGGTGAGCAATCATGCAAGTTAGGCTCGAGTCAACTACAAACACATGAGATCGTGCCAATACTTGCACATGCAGAACAACATTATTGGGAACTAAACATTATTGTGGCATGCTCCAATTAGGGTCAAGACAAGGTATGAGATGTTCAACTAAGGTTTGGTGCGTAATCATACAAGTTAGGAGAGTGAACTACAAACACATGATCACCAATACTTGCATGCTCCAACTAGGGTCAAGGCAAGGTCATAGATGTCCAACTAGGGTTTGGTGAGCAATCATGCAAGTTAGGAGAGTCAACTACAAACACATGAGATCACCAATACTTGCACATGCACCAACTAGTTTTTCATGAGTCAACTACAAACACATGATTACCAATACTTGCATGCTCCAACTAGGGTCAAGACAAGGTCATAGATGTCCAACTAGGGTTTGGTGAGCAATCATGCAAGTTAGGAGAGTCAACTACAAACACATGAGATCACCAATACTTGCACATGCACCAACTAGGGTTTCATGAGTCACCAACTTGTGCATGCTCCAACTAGGGTCAAGACAAGGTATGAGATTTCCAACTAGGGTTTGGTGAGCAATCATGCAAGTTAGGCTCGAGTCAACTACAAACACATGAGATCATGCCAATACTTGCACATGCACAACAACATTATTGGGAACTAAACATTATTGTGGCATTATCCAATTAGGGTCAAGACAAGGTATGAGATGTCCAACTAGGGTTTGGTGCGTAATCATGCAAGTTAGGAGAGTGAACTACAAACACATGATCACCAATACTTGCATGCTCCAACTAGTTTTTCATGAGTCAACTACAAACACATGATCACCAATACTTGCATGCTCCAACTAGGGTCAAGACAAGGTCATAGATGTCCAACTAGGGTTTGGTGAGCAATCATGCACCAACTAGGGTGCATAATCATGCAAGTCATGAGACATGTGCCAATATTAATTACAGGTCATATTTTGCAATATTATCTTAACTTTGAAGTCTTAAGTTAAGAACTGTACGTTTTGTTATTTAGTAAAGTCATAATATTACACCTATGATGAGGTGATAGTTAGTTAAGTCAATTATCTCACACGTTAGTGACTGTGCTGGGGTTGCATACTGTACATGTACCTCTCTCACAATGCGTACTATGTTATGTCTTGAATATGTCAATTAGAATCTCTCCCTTTCCTCTGCATATTTGTCTTTTATGTAAATGTGTGTTTTCTTATAAACATTAGGTTCACATTTTACAAACATCTATTGAGATGTATTGAGATGTCTCATGGCAGTAATTCACATTCCTATAGAACGCTTGATCTGTATACAGAGGACTTTCCTTCTAGGCTTGCACAAACGCCTACACATTTGACTTTGCACTAATCGAGCATTTCTATAATTTCAGAAATTTGCACAAGAAGCACAAGCATGAACTCATATATGAGAATTTGATCATTTAGTAAAAACTTGCATCTAAAATTTCAGGAAAAGGAATGCATACCCATATGCTCTACACTAATACAAATACATGTTTGTGAGTTTGCATAGGAGACAACATTTGACTTTGCACTAATTGAGCATTTCTATACTTTCAGAAATTTGCTCAAGAAACACAAACATGAACTCATATATGAGAATTTGATCATTTAGTAAAAACTTGCATCTAAAATTTCAGGAAAAGGAATGCATACCCATATGTTGTACAATAATAAAAATACATGTTTGTGAGTTTGCATAGGAGACACCTTTCACCATTGCACACTAACTTGCACAAATGTCCAAAGTTTGACTATGCACTGATTGAACATTTCTGTAATTTCACAAATATAATTTTCTTATAATTTCAATACCTTGGCTTCGTATCCATCCTTGTAACATATAGCTCTTTCACAGTAGATTTTATATATCCTTGCCGTTGTTATTACAAGATATTTTCATAAGTAGGATTTTCTGTTTTAATAATAAGATGCGTACTTGAGATTTCAGAATTTATGATTAGTGTACCGGAACATAAACAAACAAGAAAATAGGGGTAAATGCTTATTAAAATCTTAACTTGAACTCAGCCACAGATATCATAAGCCACTTAACAATATTCTGGTCATAGTCTTCTACAATGTATGTGCCTCCACGTACATTGTTTTGTCCTTACGTTCCACTCTGTATTACCAGTCCAGGTTTAGAAACGGGACTTGTAAATCAATTTAACTTCTTGTTTATGAATTATTAAATAAGACAGAGAACCCAGAAAATTTCCAGAACTTCAAAGTTGCACTTAAATTAACAATTAAGTTTGTATAAGCTGTTAGATCAGATCTTTAACTAGTAAGTAACATTCATGAGGAAAAATGTTTTTGTCCTATAACATTTGCAGCCCACAAAACAACAAGAACAACTCTGTTATGTATAAATATGGCCCTACAATTTTTTCCAGAATTCTGTTATAATTTGGAAAAATAAAAATTCAACAATTTCAGCCATGAAAAATATTTAAAAATAAGATAAATGTAAGAAATTAATGCCCAGAAATTTTCAGGAATCATATATAACTTAAACCCTAAAACAAATGATGTATTTTTAAGGCCAATGTTTTTAGAAATGAGATTAAATTGTGACAATGAATTGTGGTCCAACTCTTCATATTTGTGTAATTTCACTTGGATTTATAACTATTCTTATTTTCTTCCCACTTGTGTTTGACATAGTTTAGAATATTTGAAGCTCCTTGACTGTGGAGTGTAACTCCCTAGGTATTATCATCACTAGAGGTCACAATTAGCATTTACACATAATTATTTGACCATTCAAATGCTAGCTAGCAAGTATGCATATCATTTCCCTGTGGTTAACAATAAATAACATTAGCTAAAAAGGTAAACTACAACAGCCAAATCACATTACCATTGGTCAATGTGAATGCCTGGTGTTTGTCCTTTGAACATGCAAAAAGGGTTGTACCATTAATTATCCAACATTCACAGTAAGTTTTAATAGTATCAATCTACAGTATGCAATAATTATTATCCCTTGTAATTAACCAGAGATAAGTGCAGTAGTATAACTGAATAGAAAATACTGCTAAATGTGGTTAGTACATGTCCTTTCAGGGCAGAAGTGAATCCTTTGGAGAGGAAAAACTATATTTAACCTCTAAATCAAGAAAAAATAACTCTAACTCTAATATCTTGACCATTTTCCACGTATCTAGGAGGTGATGTTTTAAGGAAATTAGGGCTTAGAATGGGAATCCAAAATTTTAGGAAGACTTGGAATTAGAGATTTCGAATAATGTTTTGGGTTTTAGGGTTTTGCAAAATCTATGGTTTTCATGTTTTTCACTATTTTTAGGGTTTTAAGATCTAAAAATGCAGACTTGGGCACAAATTGCCAATGTTTGAAGTATTTCTTATAGCAAAAAAGATTGAGAGAATAACATGTTGAATGGGAAAGCTAATTACAAGGTTTTGAATTTGAAATTATATTTAAGAAGAGGTAAACAATGTGGTTGGAGACTCCTTATCCCTCCTACGATAAGTAAAAGAAATATCTACAGTAGAACCAGGATGGAAATAAGAGATATTGGATGAAAATGCCTATGATGAGAGGATTGTTGTTATGCTACATGATCTAAAAAAGACAAAATGTATGCCTTCTCAAGTGAGATGATCTTTTTATAATAATTGACTTGATCTTGTGCCCAATTCTAGATTTAAAGGAGAGAGTCTTAATAAAATGCCATTCCTCTCCCGATGCTAGTCATGGTGGCATTTCTAGACCTATTACAATGTAAGGAGTAAATTCTTGGTGCGTAATCATGCAAATCATGAGACATGTGCTTTATGAGATGGAACAAGGTAGGGTAATGTAGGCTAAGTCATGAGATGTGCTTTATGGTATGATGTTAACTTGTCGTAGGGTAATGTAGAGTATGTTATTGTGTGTACATGTTAGAATTGTATCTAGTATGTTAGTGTGTGTTACTGTGTGTAAATTAGGGTATATATGTTATTGTACATGTTAGAATTGTATGATGTTAAAAAGTTGATTCAAGTCGTTTAAATTCTTCCTTTAAGTAAATTGGAAATTCATTTAAGTTAGCACACATGCACGAACCACACATATCATTATATATCACATTGGTCATCCACACATATCATGTTCCATGACCAAGTCAACCATGATATCATGTTCCAAGATCAAGTCAACCATATATACATGTATAAATTTGAACCTTGCTTTATATTATATATATCTATATAGCAATAATTTTGTACAAAAATTGCCATGCCACATGGCCATAATACAAAATAGTGGATCAAAAAGTACATCTGTGTGTACACATATGAACAAAAAGATAAATCTATGTACATGCCCCCTATACATTTTTTCTAGTTATCCCTTGTTTTGCTGCCACTGCCAGAGTCTTCGGAGAAGTTGAGCTTTCTTTTGCGACTGCTCACTGGTGATCCCCATCGCTAAACAAGAGGGATAGGTCTCATCAGTGGAGACTACATAAAAACCAACATTTGTAAGTTTATTTACCAACCTTTAAAAAATCTATATACATTTGTTCAAATTCCTTGAAACCAAAATAATATTTCTACTTACTGTACGTGAGTAAGTAATCGGGGGTCCTGGTGCCTCACTGATAGCGACCCTGATTGGGTGCTCTTCTTGCACCACTTGCTCACTATCAGGCTGCATAAATATATATATGCTAATGTCAACAAATATACATGTACCTTGGGGGGGGAGGGTCACCAATTTGGGTTTCTTCAAGCACCAAATCAAAGAAAGATATGTATGTACACAAATGTACAAAGAAAGCGATCTACATAAACATACCTGCTGGCTCGTGAACGGTGGGCCGCCGGTTTGGTGATCTTCATGCACCGGTGCCTCACTAGGGGCCTGCATATAAATTAGCATATATATATGTCAATTTCATATAAAATAGTGAATCAGAAACATATATACTACCTGGAAGGAAAATGATGAACTACCAAAGAAAGTGAAACATACATACCTATTTGGGGGGAAGAGGTGGGTTGACAACAACCTCGGTTTGGTGCTCTTCAAGCACCACTGTCACAACAGGTTGCTACATAAAGTAACATATGTCAAAGCGATATATGTAAGTTACCAAATGATTTTTCCAAACAAAGCGAAACATAATTAAAAGCATATTTCAAATAATACCTTTGTCTGCAAATCTACCTCTGCATGAGAGGGAATAGGCTGCGAGACAATATACTCATCATGGGAAACCTGCATAAAACATTTTACATGTCAAAATTAGGATACATATTGAATGTTACTTGATCAAGATATGTACAGAAACGTACAAAGAAAGTGATCTACATAAACATACCTGCTGGCTCGTGAACGGTGGGCCGCCGGTTTGGTGCTCTTCACGCACCGGTGCCTCACTAGGGGCCTGCATATAAAGTAGCATATATATATGTCAATTTCATATAAAATAGTGAATCAGAGACATATATACTACCTGGACGGAAAATTATGAACAACCAAAGAAAGCGAAACATACATACCTGTTTGGGGGGAAGAGGTGGGTTGACAACAACCTCGGTTTGGTGCTCTTCAAGCACCACTGTCACAACAGTTTGGTACATAAAGTAACATATGTCAAAGCGATATGTAAGTTACAAAATGATTTTTCCAAACAAAGCGAAACATAATTAAAAGCATATATATAATTAAAAGCATATTTCAAATAATACCTGTGTCTGCGAATCTACCTCTACATGAGAGGGAATAGGCTGCGAGACAATATACTCATCATGGGAAACCTGCATAAAACATGTTCCATGTCAAAATTAGGATACATATTGAATGTTACTTGATCAAGATATGTACACAAACGTACAAAGAAATCGATCTACATAAACATACCTGCTGGCTCATCAACGGTGGCCCGCCGGTTTGGTGCTCTTCACGCACCGGTGCCTCACTAGGGGCCTGCATATAAAGTAGCATATATATATGTCAATTTCATATCAAATAGTGAATTAGAGACATATATTAAATGCTTTTTGTTGGGCCTCCCCTTCCCTCCTCCATTTGACCTATTTGCATAAAATAAACAAAATACTCTGCTTTTTGTTATTCCAATGAAATAATTTTAACCTAATGACAAACACATCATTTGTATGCATGTACATATTTCCGATGATTAGAAATATTACATGCACATTGGTGCATTTTTTTGGATGCCAATATTAGAGATGATATGAGGGGGACTATAGGCATGGTAATGCATTTGCATACCCATAATTATTTGTAATGACAGAAATGTCTATGCACTTGTATGTTGTGGGTATTTGACATGTTCTAAGAGATTAGAAGGAACTAATGTACATGTCTTCCTAGAGGTATTTGAGATGATCTTGGGATCATTATGTAACTAGATTTTGAGTGGATGTTGTGTTCGAGGTATTATGGGCACATTGATGCATTTATATACCTCGAAGTATTTGAGATGGAACACATGTTGGTACAGGGAGTTCACCTTTTTATTCCAAGACTTAGATTAGCAGTATCATTTTTGGTGAATACCTATGGGTATTGACTCTTGAGTTGGATATAGAAATCCATATTGAGAATAATGATTGTGGGTAGGAAAATTTAAGGAGAATTTTTTGAAGTTAGTGATTGTTGGGAAGCCAAAGAGAGGATGGATCAAGAGGTATCGATGGTTTTGGAAGAACTATATAATATTGTTCAATGTGGAAATGGTCAATGAAAGAGTATAGTATCAAACGAACCCAAATGTCAAGCATTATTATGTCTATTTTGAAGTTTCTGGTGGTCACATTAGTACACGGGTTGATTTATTTTCACAAATGGAATCAAGAATCACATGCCCAAAATATACCTCCCAAACTACACAAACTACAAGCCAATAGTGTCCCATCATTTAACTATGCGAATTGGAATCCTAACATACACGTAGGGTGGATTAGTGGTACTTAATATATTCGTGTATAAATTTATTAGCATTTCAAGTTTAATATTTTTGTTTTACTCCTTCCAAATACCTAGTGGAGAGGAGCCAGTGACGAAACAAGGCGACCAGTAGTGGATATGGGGTAATTAGTAGTGGAGATAGTCATTGTGTTGGTTGAACTCAATATTGAAAAAACTAGTTACCATAAGTGGTTTATAAAAGTACTTTATGTACAAAGTAATTTTGTCAATATTTTCATGTCTTTAAAATTAATTTTCAAAAAATAAAGAGTTTTTGTCAAAGTAATTTTGTCAAATATTGACAAATTTACAAAGTAATTTTGTCAATATTTTCAACAAATAAAGAGTTTTTGCTAGTCTATTTCAGCCTTTCTATTTTATAATGTATTTGATTAGGCTAAACGCTAATAATGATATAGAAATTCAGTAACTATGTAATTATGGGCAGTGATTTGACTGTTAAGACTTTAAAAGTTTAATGCCAAACAAAAGGATCATTGAAAGAATAACAAGCACAGTAGAACAAAAAAGAATACAAAAATTTATCCCAACAAACCCTACATACATACCTGTTTGGGGGGAAGAGGTGGGTTGACAACAACCTCGGTTTGGTTCTCTTCAAGCACCACTATCACAACAGGTTGCTACATAAAGTAACATATGTCAAAGTGATATGTAAGTTACAAAATCATTTTTCCAAACAAAGAAAAACATAATTAAAAGCATATATATATAATTAAAAGCATATTTCAAATAATACCTGTGTCTGCGAATCTACCTCTGCATGAGAGGGAATAGGCTGCGATACAATGTACTCTTCCTGGGCAACTTGCACAAAACATGTCAAGTATCAAAATTAGGATACATATTGAATACATTACAATCTATAAGTTATAAATATATATAAATAAAGTTGACAAATTAACAAGTATAGTTCTTACCCCTATTGGTGAAGAACCAAACCCATAGGCAATATTGACAGCCGCATCCATGTTCTCAACATTGATCGACGGACTATGCGACTGTGGTGTGCCATGGGACACCAACTGTATATTTGTTCACAAATATTGTTAGATAATTAAATAGAAATAGAGTGTGAAACAATTGAATATTTTGACATGAAACAAAATATAATATTAAAATAATGAGTTTTACTTACAAAGCGAAGTAATCCACCATCTCGGAAGTCGAAAGCAGGGCCATAGCATATGCCTCCACACGATGTGCAAGGGTGTGGAGTAACACGACACTCTGAAGACTCTGCATCTTCTCTATGATCTGTAGATGGGCCCGCCGTAGAAGTGTCAGCCCCTTGGTCTACATTGCCTTGGACATCAGTCCCATGCTCAAGCAATGTCTCTGCCATGTCAAGTAATGCCTCCTGTGTATACTCAATGACAGGACCTACAGAAGGGTATACCTGAGGGGGTTTTGGTGTGCGTGGTGGGCGTGGCACACGATTGGGATCTGTCCTGGCTCCTTCCCTATCTTAGGGAATGTAGTGTACCTCTGATACCTTAGAGCTAAAACCATTTAAGAAGTTTGGAATATAAAAAAATTAGAAATCTTTTTACCCAAAATATTTATACAGCAATATAACAGAATCATCATGAAAAAAAATAAGCATGCACAACATAATAATAGTACAGAATGAGACAACCATTTTCATGTGGTTCACCTCGTCCACGAGGCTACGTCCACCAATCATTTGCTAGCTCTTTTATTCTTATTTGAGGAAAGCATTTACAAGTGGTAGCACATCCAGTGCCATCTTTCTTACTGCGATTCTCTTCAGAGAGAGACACATTTAACAGTACAATTGCCTCTTCGTAGGGCCTTTGTAACAATTTTATATTCATCAAGGGATCCTTTCAAAGTGCGCACTGGACCAATACTCTTAAATAATCATGCTTGTATGAAGTATCTATAATGGGAAAAGCAAGACTGGATCTATGCATTCAGGAATGCTCAAGATCCCTCCACGGCAAAGCATACACAGTTCTATACTTGGAACCAGGTTTATATGCAAGCTGTACATTCGACAGACCCGGCAAGGGTTAGTTCCTAGAACAAAACAAAAAAAGGGCACTCCTAGGACTTCTCCCAGTTTTTGCAAAAGAGTATTCCCAAATTATGAATACGAAAATAAAGGACTGAGGCCTAACTCACAGTCCCGTATTGACTCTAGGCTTTTTTTCATGACCCTCCCAATCCCAGACAAATTTGTTTTCAAATATATATTTATTTCATATTTCACATTTATTTCAAACTCCACGGGGATGAAGTGAAACGCAGAAGAGACAACACTCAGATGATACCGTGGCCAAAGGGAGTTTTCAGTGGTTTGATTTCACCATGGGACACAACATAACCCATTTATTAAAACCACCATACATTTAAAACTTCTAGGACACGGTCAAACTCCACCGTTGTCAGCCACGGTGTTGTCAGTTGGGATAACGCAATAGTGTTCAGACATTCGCTCTGCATCACGAAGACCATTTTACGAAAAAAATTGGAAACCCTACCTACCCATACCACTAAAGAAGGTTTCCACCTACACCATAACACATGCCCATGAATGTTCAGAAAATCTGACGCTCCAGTCCTCTGACAGGCCGGGTTATTTTATAGTACGAGCAGGCAACGAGGCCAGACAACAGGGAACGTTTTCTACCTTGAAGGATTCAGCACCTTGAAAAGGTTGTAACCTTTACAGGTGGAAAGTGGATAGGCCACACTAAATTTTCATACCAGGAAAAAGGACAGGCCGCACTAAAATTTTATACCACGACCAGACA
>LPNX010336206.1:534875-565099 GCA_001517045.1 Pseudotsuga menziesii | reverse complement strand
TGATGATGACCATGATGACCATGATGATGATGATGACAATGATGATGATGTTGAGGATGAGGGTGTCGATGAAGATGATGATGACCATGATGATGATGAAAATGATGATGATGATGAGGATGAGGGTCATGAACGATGATGATTCTAAGGGTGATGAGGATGAGGATTATGAGGGTGATGATGACCATGATGATGACCATGATGACGATGACCATGATGATGATGATGACGACCATGATGACCATGATGATGATGATGACCATGATGACGATGACCATGATGATGATGATGACCATGATGACGATGACCATGATGATGATGATGACCATGATGACGATGACCATGATGATGATGATGACCATGATGACCATGATGATGATGATGACAATGATCATGATGTTGAGGATGAGGGTGTCGATGAAGATGATGATGACCATGATGATGATGATGATGATGATGATGACCATGATGATGATGATGAGGATGAGGGTGATGAACGATGATGATTATGAGGGTGATGAGGATGAGGATGATGAGGGTGATGAGGATGATGATGATGATGATGATGACCATGATGACGATGACCATGAGGATGATGATGACCATGATGATGATGACCATGATGATGATGATGACCATGATGACCATGATGATGATGATGACAATGATCATGATGTTGAGGATGAGGGTGTCGATGATGATGATGATGATGATGATGATGACCATGATGATGATGATGAGGATGAGGGTCATGAACGATGATGATTCTGAGGGTGATGAGGATGAGGATTATGAGGGTGATGATGACGATGATGACGATGACCATGATGATGACGATGACCATGATGACCATGATGATGATGATGACCATGATGACGATGACCATGTTGATGATGATGACCATGATGACGATGACCATGTTGATGATGATGACCATGATGACCATGATGATGATGATGACCATGATGACGATGACCATGATGATGATGATGACCATGATGACCATGATGATGATGATGACAATGATGATGATGTTGAGGATGAGGGTGTCGATGAAGATGATGATGACCATGATGATGATGATGATGATGATGATGATGACCATGATGATGATGATGAGGATGAGGGTGATGAACGACGATGATTGTGAGGGTGATGATGATGATGATGATGATGATGATGATGAGGGTGATGAACGTGATGATGATGAGGATAAGGATTATGATGATGATGATGATGAGGATGTTGAACATGTTGAGGATGAGGGTGTCGATGAAGATGATGACCATGATGATGATGATAATGATGATGATGATGATGATGAGGATGAGGATGAGGATTATGATGATGATGAGGGTGATGAACGTGATGATGATGAGGATGAGGATTATGATGATGATGAGGATGAGGATGCTGATGATTTTGAGGATGAAAATGGTGATGATGATGACCATGATGATGATGACAATGATGATGATCATGATGATCATGATCATGATTGTGATCATGATGATGAGGATGAGGGTGATGAACAATGATGATGAGGATCGAGGTTGATGATGATGATGATGAGGGTGATGATGATGATGAGGGTGATGATGATGATGAGGATGAGGGTGACGGTGAAGATGATGATGAGGTTGATGGTGATGATGAGGAGGATGATGAATATGATGATGATGATGGTGAGGATGAGGGTGATGAACAATGCTGATGAGGGTGACGATGAGGATGAGGATGAGGGTGACGATGAAGATGATGATGAGGATGATGGTGATGATGAGGAGGATGATGAATGTGATGATGATGATGAGGGTCATGATGAGGATGATGATGATGATGGTGATGAGGATGAGGGTGATGATGATGATGATGATGATGACCATGATGATCATGATTAGGATGAGGATGATGATGATGATGATGAGGATGAGGGTGATGATGATGATGAGGTTGACGATGATGAGGATGAGGATGAGGATGATGCCGATGATGACCATGATGAAGTTGATGAGGATGAGGGTGATGTTGATGATGATGAGGAGGAGGATGAGGATGATGAGGAGGAGGAGAAGGATGAGGATGAGGGCATGATGACATCTGATGATGATGACGATGACGATGATGACCATGACGATGCTGATGAGGATGAGGGTGATGATGATGATGATGAAGATGAGGATGAGGGTGATGATGGTGATGATGAAGCTGATGAGGGTGATGGTGATGATGATGATGATGAACAATGATGATGATGATGAGGAGGAGGAGGAGTATGATGACTATATGATGATGATGATGAAGATGAGGATGAGGGTGATGATGATGATGATGAGGATGAGGGTGGTGATGATGATGAGGATGAGGGTGGTGAACAATGATGCGTTAGGACAAAAACAAATTAGTTTAACTTTACCTATATAGCACCATTAGAATTTACCTAGTTCAATTATGCTAGCAACATTAAAGAACTTCCATGAAGTAATCTATAGTGGGAACCCACCACCCATACAACTTTGGAGTAGCTAGTGACATTGTGAATCTAGAAGCCATACCACATAAATTAGCTCTGAATGTAATTCTATGTATCGCATATGCGATATGAATAATCCATAACGCATATGCGATATAACGCACATGCAATATAGATTATCCATATCGCATATGCGATATGGATAACCTATATCGCATATGCGTTATATAACATATGCGTTATTTTAAAATTTAAATAATTGGCGGGATTAAGGTTTGGCATTAGGTTTGGAAGCAGCTTCAGAATACCGAACCTATTGGCTAGGACAAATCAACCAGGGCTATTGCTTGTCTTTTAGAACTCTATCAATATGCTCAGATTAGATCACGTGTTTTGATATGACATACACAATATTTTTTAATGAAAATGTACGATATTGTAGAGTACGAAATGACGATTCTGAATATATAATTTTTTCCTTCAAAACTATGTTTTATTTATTTATAGTTATTTTTCTAAATGACACACATTAGTTTTTGAAAATACATACATCGATTGTTTGTTATATAACTTTTGATTTCCATCACCATTTCCCATAAAAACTATATGGTGCACTAGACGAGATCAAGCTTTGTGATCTTATATTAAGAAATCAAGGATTTCATTAATTTTTGCCCCTAAAGTGTTGCACCCGCACATAAGTTTTTAATTTCAAGATTTTTTGTCTTCAATAATTAATAATAAAAAAAGTATATCATGAAAAATTCCGAATAAACAGTGTTGCACTAGGCCCATATGTCCTTTATATGTCTGCAAGATTTTATCCCAAATGGACATCATTTACCTCATATATTGCTGCACCCGCACAAACATATATGTTAAGATGTGCTGAAAATTTGAAAACCCACTTTCACGGAAAATAATTTTATAATCATTTGCACACATTTTCTCTGCACAAATGCTATATATTATGAAAGTTGATTCAATTACCTATCTTTTCTCTTTTTACTTCATCTTCAAATAAGTTAGGGAAGTACCCCTAATTGTCACCTAAAATCAGAGTTTTCCATTTATTCCAGTATTATGTGGCATCTAAAGTGTCCTTAAAGGAGTCCATGATTGTGCATCAACCCTCTCAGTATTTGAAAGATCCCCTTTTCAGATGAATCTATGCTGGTAATTATATTAGTTGTTATTGAATAATAATAATATTTCAACCAACCTTCCATATGAGATTGGGAATGACTTATTAGAAAGATAATGACATAAATATAAGTTATTAGATAATATACATGAGAATTAACTCAATACTACAATATAGACAGAATTTTGAAATTCTAACAAATTATATATAATGCAATAAAGAACTCAATAATTAGAACTAATTTTGAAAATAATGATGCATCCACCAAAAGGATAGTTTTTGACTTTGAAAAACATCTCAAAGACAAATCGCAAAGCTTGGGTTGCTAGTAAAGAATTAAGTAGGATATGAAAAATATGTACCCTACCTATAGAACAATTTGTTTACAGGTTGTGTAAAAACCATCTGCCAAGCAAAATCAAATACAATTACATGGTAGATGCTACATTTGCCACATTTATCCATTACATGGCAGGTGTAACATCAAGTTATAACTTCATAAGGTTTATCATCAAGCTATGACTTCATAAGTTCATAACATGTACTTCATTCTATCATTTTTTTTAAGGTTTTATGGGAGAGATCTTGTCAAGTTAATCAGCGTGAGGCTAGCCTACATAAATAAATAAAAAATATTAAAAAATAAAAAATGAAAAATATAAATTACATATCCACTTAAATAAAATATCAATTTTTTATCCATTTTAAAATTTTGATAGATCCAAGTTTAAAATGGATCTATGCTAATCATAATATAAGTGTCAAGTTCATTTTATAGTATTGTTCACTTTTATATCTTACCAACTTCATGTATCAATTCCTAAACAAATAGTTCGTCATAACCAAAAACTCATTCTTCTAATAATCAAGTAACCTCTATATTCTATGATTTTGAACATGATAATTAAGTATATAAATTCTACAAATATATGCTAATTATTGAACAAACCTTGTCAGACATCATAAGTATTTTTTGAATTTTAAACGGTTTTACCCTATTGTTGAATTCAAATTATTTCAATTATTTCTGGGTTTCTACTCCTATACTGAAATTGGTTAAGTTTATTTGGGCATATCTTTATAGAATTCAGAATTTGATTTGAATTCAAGGAGGAGGTCTAGACTTTGTCTATTCTCTTTTATTCTACAGTCTTTGAATGCTAAACTTTTAGCAAATTTTCTTCTATAGTCTTTCGATTATGCAAAACAGATATTAATGCAATCCAATAAACAAAGAAGGATTTCCCTATTCTACTCGAATGGAATTTTATGGTGTGGAACCTTATCCAAGGCATTCTAGGTTTAGCAAGCAAATTAATGCCAAGGGATCAATACACTAGAAATATAATTGTTCTAGCTACACGCAAAATTCTATGATCGGCAAGCGTATACTCTGTTTTTGTTCTTCTAAATACCTATATTCATAGATTGATTAGTAAAACCAATTGGCTCATATCATCCATAAATTAGAAGAGATGTATGCATTATATGCTAGTGTAATTAAGGCTACCATCCATATACATTGTGCGATGAGTTCACGAATTCTTTCATCCATAAATTAGAAGAGATGTATGCATTATATGCTACTCAATTTCTGGTATCACAGTTCATCACTGACAAATGATGAAACATGGTTTGTCTTGAATTTAAAATAATTATGTTGATAGAGGTTAATATTTTAGAATTTAGAATTTTGGGGTGAACTGTTATCTATGTTTTATTATCTATAGACTACGATAAGAGAAGTGTATTATTTTGATTGACTTTAAAGCAGTCATTCAACATTCGAAATAAACAAATACATATAACTGATAGCTGATGGATGAATGAATAACTCATAGATGATACATAGATAACAACTGAAAATGAAAAATAAAAATAAAACAAAAAATCAAAACTAGATCAACTTGTATTTATACAGACTAAGGAGATTGGAAGGGTTCCTTATTCTCAGTCATGGAAGTTGGAAAAGTAATCGCAATGCAATGGAGGCAACAAGAGATCAGGATTCCTAACAAGCTTTTCCCATAGTTTATATAACCGTAAGTATTATAACCTCCGCTTTTCTCCACAAATTTATTCGATTAAATTTTGATGTGTATTCAAAAAAATAGATCAAACAAATAACTTGTGATTCAGCAGCTATTTTGTCAAATTAAGGCTTTCAACGAATTCAAAAATAAGAATTTAATAACTTGTGATTCAGCAGCTATTTTGTCAAATTAAGGCTTTCAACGAATTCAAAAATAAGAATTTAAATTTCATAAATTAGGAATTATTTTATTATTTAAAAAATGCGACAGTGAAAAATCACTATATAAATTGAATGAAGATAACTAACTTGGAATGATCAAAGATGGCTATATTCCTGAAAGGGATTAATAATGTGATACTCATATTATAAAACACAAACATTTTGTCAACCTTAATATTATTATGTAGAATTTGTGATACAGAGTAAATCTTGATTTACAAAATTTAGAAAATTAATTAGGTAATTCAAGTCTTAATATTATTATGTAGAATTTGTGATACACAGTAAAACTTGATTTACAAAATTTAGAAAATTAATTAGGTAATTCAAAACATAAAATCATATTCATATTATAAAGCACATACATTTTGTCATTTAACTAGTTAGACTTTAACGATTATTTACAAATTTAGAAAATTAATGAGGCAATTTAAAACTTGAAGCCATATTCATATTATAAAAACCATACATTTTTTCATTTAACTATTTAGACAATAACCATTATCATGTAGAATCTGCGATGCCCAATAAAAACTTATTTACAAATTTAGAAAATTAAAACTTATTTACAAATTTAGAAAATTAATTAGGTAATTCAAGACTTAGAAAATTAAAACTTATTTACAAATTTAGAAAATTAATTAGGTAATTCAAGACTTGCAACTCTATTAGACTTCAAAGATATTTATTTGCATAATTATTTGACATTACAAATTGATTTTTGAGATTTTTAAAATTCTTATAAACCCTTTTTATGACCAACTCAACTTGGTCAACGGGATTTAAGAAATAAAAGTCACAGAGGGTTCAAGATTTTGCTAGAAAACCATGAGATTTAAAAAGACAAGAAATAAGATGTATATGATAATATTTTTCTTGCTATTGAAGGTTGAGAACGAGTGCGATATGAGATATAAATGATAATATTTTTCTTTATATTCAAGGTTGAGAACGAGTGGGATATGAGATAAAAACACAAGAAATAAGATTAGTAAATGAGAATTTTTTTTATTTAAAGTTGAATGGAGGTGGTAGGTGTGTATGGTTATTATTCATTTGGAAATTTGCTTAATTGTTAGCTACAGTGACTTGCACTGAATCAAAGGCTTGGACTACTTATCAAGGCCTAGCTCTTCTCAAAGGAAAAGGAGTAACTCAAATCATTGTGTTTGTGACTCTTTTGATATTATTCTTTCCTTATCACTTTAATGTTATTTAACGAATATTAAGATCCCTCTTGGAATTAAGCCATTTTTTTATAAATAAATACCTCCTTCAAAATAAGGTGGTTGATCTTCCAGCCATTAAGGATGTGCACTTAAGAGAAGGATGCCGAGTGATAAACGAGGGGCCTTTATTTTTTATTAAAATATCCCACTTCTTTAGATTACATATTTTTATGCTTAATAAACTTGAACATAATAAGCCAACCCTTATGGCATGGAATTCTTGTTTTCTTCTTTCAAGAACTACAATTATAAATTGTCCCCTCTCTCCCTTACTTTTACTTTTAGTAATTGAAGGACTCCATAGGTTGATCAACAAAAGTAAATTGGATGGCAGCACAAAAGGGATAAGTTTTACCAAGAGTCTATTGATTTTCCACCTACTTTATGAAAGTGATATCATGATTTTTGGTTTGGGATCTCTCAATGAATGGTGTGTTTATCATACATTGATAATGAATTTCTGCTATGTATAGGGGCTGTCTATAAACATACAAAAATAATCTTTATTAGAGTATGGTGTTGATTTGGTTAAAATGTTTGAGATCAAGGATCTCTTCCAGGTAGAGGTTCTCTCTCAATCAGAGGGCACCAAATATCTTGGGTACAACATCAAACCAAACAGGTACAAAGTTGGATATTGGCTTTAGTTATTAAAAAGATTTGAAAAAGGATTAAATACTGGTGTTGGCATTGGCTTTCCCTCTACGCGAGGATGATCTTGGAAAAATATGTTATAACAAAGCTTGCAGTTTATTGGCTCTCTTTGAGTAAGATCCCGAAATCTATCATTAAAGAAATTTAAAAAAAAACTATGGAGTTCATATGGTCTAGTAACCTTGTGAAGACCAAAATTCATTTAGTAAAATGGGATATTATCGCTAGGCCCATAGGAAAAGGTGGATGGGGTTTGAAAAATATGTTCAAATTCTCTTTGGCTTTAAGAGCTAGGAGCTTATGGATGGCTATAACTGGTGGCAGTTTGTGGAAAAGGGTTTTACATGGGAAATATTTCAATAGCTTTCCCTTGTACAGTGGTTACACTATAAGAAGAACCACTGTACAAGGGAAGGGCGTTTCAAATTTTTGGGCTGGTCCATTGGAGGCCTTTGGGGTTTGCGGGGACTGGCTTTCCTAGAACACGCGGAATGGTAGATCCATTCGGGTGGGGGAAGACCCAATCCTTGGGGGGCATTTAAATTACTTGCTCTCTACTAAATTGATATGTTTCCTTCACAATAAGGGATAATTCACTTTGAATTAGATTTCTAAGTCGTCGACTAGGATGTCTCCCCTCATGGTTGGATTATTGTTCCTCAGTTTGGTTTAAGTGGTAATATGGGAATCAAGTATGGATTGATTACATTATTAGGCCTCACGAACGTTCAATTTCCTTGGATGAAGACTCTGATGCACAAAAATGGTCGTACAACAAATCTACTGGTGATATTACTGTTAAATTAGCCTACCAGATGTTATCTAAAGATATTCCTTATTTTAAGCAGTGGTGGCATTCTTTCAGGTCTTGGCAGGGTCCTTATAGGATTATCATCTTCTACTGGCTGGTGTTCGCGAATCGACTGTTGGCTAGGGATAATCTTATGAAAAGAGGTATGGTCGGTCCAAATCTTTATGTTTTGTGTGGAGATGCTGAAGAATCACACTATAATTTATTTGTCACCTGTAACTTCACTATTTCTATTTGGTTATTCGTTGAGTGTATTCTAAAATGCTCACATGGCTGGTCGGGTAACACTGTTTCAGACTGTTTTCACTAATGGAAAATATCGGCCCCTTCCAGTCAGTCTTTGCCTTGCTTTATTTTGTGGGAAATCTAGATATGTCAAAACAAACTGATCTTTGAGAATTTTTTCCGTGTGTCACTTTCCATCTTTTTGAAGGGACTTGTTGCATTTCAATATTTTTGTCATGTTGGAGTCTTTGATGGACCGGCAAAGGATAAAACTAGAGTTGGTGTGTCTCTTCTCCCCTATAACAAGCCTATGGGTGTTTTTGACGGATCCTCCCAATGGGACTCTATGTTATGTGGGGCTGGTGTGCTTCTCATGTTGGATACGAATAGCTATTATAAGCTCTGGATGTTTTGTAGCCGTGGATTGAATACCAAAGGGGAGCTCCTCTCCCTTTGGCTTCTCTTACAATTCTCCTGGCGTATTGTATTGGACAACTTCCAGATATTTGGCAACTCTCAGGTTATTCTTGTTTGGGAAAACAATATTCATGGGATTAATATCCTTGTCTTATCGGCTTGGTTGCAAAAGATCAAATTGCGGGAGAAGAATGTTATGGATGACTTGTTGTCCAAGAAGGCTCTATTGGTTGATGTGGACTCTTATTTCTTTGAATTCTGGGCTGATGGTTGTCTCTCATCGGCTTGCAGAGTGCAAACCATTTTGGTTTGATTTTTATGGTCCAGTTCTTTTTTGCTGACTATTGTTTGTTATGTTTTCAGCCCATTGGTGCAGTGGACTATGGCAGTGGTCATGTTTTTTGTCTTTAGCTCTGGCCTGAGACCTTTTTTGGATTTCAGTACTATAGTGTGTGACCATTTCATTTGACTTTATTGGTTTTCCCTTAGAGACCATACTTGTATCTGATCACTTATATAAAATAAGGCTCTTTTTCATGAAAAAACAAAACTACAATTATGAATAGAGATTTAAAAATGTGCAATTTCAACAATTTCTAATTCCTCACATTCTTCAAAAAGCTAAAATAAAAATAAAAATATGACAGATAATTTGGATGCGAAGTTTACCGTTTCCATTGACGCCTTTCTCATCCAACAAAGAGCAGTCAGTTTGCTTAATCTTTCTCATAAACCGATCCATCCTGAGACTTCATTTTAACAGGTAGTCATTAGTCCGTTCACTGATGATCAGCCATCGAAATTCCTACACCATTTGCATTATTTTTGTTAAGTTTGAATGGAATTCGATAATGTTGAAAATGAGATTTTTATTATTAAAATTAAGATATTTATTATAAAAATAGATTTAGAACTCTGGATTAGTTTTGGCACACCTTGATTATGCAATTTCAATTTACTAAAAACTACCATTTAAACAATTTCCCTCAAATTTTAACCACAAAAACTCACCTAATTTTAGGTACATTCTAGAGTTTAACTTACTCCTCGGCTATCTGTCAGTTTGCCAGAGAACCGATCTGATTGACTGACAAGGGACGACCTATGTTTTTAGTTTAACGTGGTCTGCGCCGGCCAGCAGCAGCTTCACTTGTGTATAAAGACAGGCCAACGATGAAGACAAGACGTAATATCCGGCCTCCTCCCATTGGGGCCCAACGAATTTAATACAATTTGATACATATCCGGCCTCCTCCCATTGGGGCCCAACGAATTGAAGTTGAATTTTCAAACATCGAGACGTCGTGTGCGATTCCTCTCCATCCATAAAGCCATAAAGCTGAGAAGAAACTGAAAGTTGAAAAAGGCTACATGCATGCACCTGCATTTATTATTATTATTAATATCTTCTGGCAATTGCACTCTTAACATGTGAGTCGTTGTGGCCTTGGCTATGGAACGAGCAGCAGGGTTAGTAAGACCGATGGCAGCAGGATCAAATTTGAAGGGCTGGTCTTAATTTCATATAGAAGGTTATTTACTCACACTGCCCTTCTATGATGAAGGGTTTCCAAAAAAACTCTCATTTTCAATGGCAATAACACATTAATTGCACACTTCATTAAAAAAATGTGCTAAAAAGATAATGCATTTCAATTAAATTTATGACACAATTTTTTTTTTAAATAAAACTTTTTTTTTCATAGGAAAAAATATCAGCCTTTGTTATTCATATGAATCAAAAGACAGATGCCTTCGGTTCTAATTATAAACAAAAAGAAATCAGATGCCTACATGAATACATACCAAAAGTTGATTTGCAAACCCAGAAACTGTGTTCAAAAACCCTTATGGTTGGTAGGTTATTGCTAGTCTTAATTATGATGCAGAAGCTGCAGACATTTGGTCTCGCGCTGTCATTCTCTTTCAATTCTTAGGAGGTTTCTGTCCCTTTGAATATTTTAGTCCAGAATATTTTAGTCCTATTGACTTTGAAAGTTTCTAGAGGATGATGATTACTCTTCTCTTAATTATTCAAGGACATCCTTATACCGTTTCAGTGTTAAAGATTGAATTGCAAATAAATAGAAGAGTGGAGATTTGAGTATTAATGTTGAATCTGGATTTGACCTTGTCTATAACATCCATCAAATACATTCAGCAATGGAAACAATTCCAAAAATCCAGTTAGTGTTTAGCTTGTAATAGAAACAGGGGAAGAAAAGATGCATTCAAAGACTAGATTGTATAGCCCCATAGATTTTTTATTAAAAAATGCAAGGTGTGTGATTAGTACCATTCTAAGAGCTATATGTTTCTGTCTCTTGGAAATTGCTAACAGGTATATTTCTTAGTTTGTGAACAAACATGTCTGTATGTTCACACTAATTCTTTTCAATAATTTCATGAGCTTTGTGCCATAAAAGCTGGTATTCAAGGAACTCTTTTGTAGCATAACCCGATGCATAAATGTATCTCACTTCAAAAATCAAAATTTGAAGTTGACTCTCTTTGAAATGAATAGATCATACTAAATGTAATTTATTTATTTTTTACTGATTTGTATTAGAAAATGAGTAATTTGAAGTGGACTCTCTTTGAAATGAATAGGTCATACTAAATGTAATTTTTTTGTTTTTTACTGATTTGTATTAGAAAACGAGTAAGGCGATCATACTAAATGTAATTACACCGTCATACTTGAGATAATCAAAACTATTCCAAAGACAGAAAAGCCGCGTTATACACACACATTGTGGAAACGCACACAGGAAATTAAGTATTCATGATTTCTCTTCACCATCTACTGTCATTATTACATTATTATACACACACATTGTGACAACGCACACAAGAAATTAAGTATTCATGATATTTTTTATTTATTTTATTATGTCCAAAGTAATAATGACAATAGATGGTAAAGAGAAATCATGTAGGACTGTTACAAATGAAAGAGAAACGACCGGTTACAAGAAATAAATATGCCCATTTGTAAAACTAATTCTAATTCCAATAGTCTATTATTGAATGATGCACAATAGATTTGTTAATGAGATCCCACTTATATTTGTTGAGGGAAATAGGGGAATGGCTATAGACTCTGGGAGCTACATCAATGGTTGAATCTGCTGAGGAATTTAGGGATCTTCCGCTTAAAATACAAATTTCTTACTACTACCCCGATTATAGAGCAGTTTTGGGGAAAACAGCAGTTAGTTTTAAAAGGAGAGCAGTTTTGGGGAAAACAATGTAACAAAGTGGCGAATTGGCGAATCTCAGGCCTCTCATTCCAAAGCCTACTGCACCAGGAAGCCTCGTGGATCTCCGCCAACCTACATATTCTTCTATTGCTGTAGCTGCTGATTTACTTGGAGATCAACTCAATCCTGATCCAAATGCAAAAATGGACAGACAAAACATCTCATTCGACTTTAACCATATTCAAAGGCATGGCAAATTTCTTCGTGTTGCTGGTAAGTTTATTTATGTCTTTATCCCATCTAAATTTTATTAAACATTTCTGTGTAATTTAACTACATTTTTATGCCGTGTCTGCTTAATCTTAGTATATTACCAATATTCATGTTTTGAAATTCAATATCATACAGGTGATAATTGATATTATGCCTCACTGAACTTTCTATGAAATGATTTTCCTTGCAAGCTTAAAACATGGTAGCTTTAGGCATCTTAAGAGCCTCCCAAAACTTGAGGCTCTTATCTGTATAAAAAAGGTAGAGGTGTCAGTCAGATTATAAGAAAGGATAGGAAAGAGTTTGGCGGTGATAGCTTTTTGAACTGAGAAATTATTTTAACATGTTGCTTACTATACACATTATCATTTATAAATGCTTGAAATGCAATTTTTGCTTATGGGGAAATGTCCCTGATTGTTCATGTGGAATAACAGTCATAGGGAATTACGGCGCATCATCTCAAGTGGTAACATCGAGATGGAATCTGACAGTAGATCAGCTTAGAATACTGGAAGATCTGTACAAAAGAGGTATCCGGAGTCGACGATTATAGAGTGGTTTTGGGAAGACTTGGAAGCCAGTGAATGGAATGGAGGTGTCAAAAGGCAGAATATCAGGATGCATCATGCGACAACTACAGCCCTCAACGAGAGCAAACCCCAAAAGAGGAAAAAGGAAACGCTTGGAAAACGCATAAAACAATTAATTAAGAAGAACATGGATACCTCAGACCTGCAGAGGAAAACAGGATGCAGATAGACCTGTGCAGACTCCAGAGGTCACCACTGCCACGCCCAACTACAACCAGCTAGCGATGCTACCTTCTATGCAGCTTAGAACCAGTTAGCGATGCCCACCAGTTAGTGATGCTACCTTCGAACCAGTTAGTGATGCCAGTGGGCCACGACTCGCGAGAGGATGCCGGAGTCGTCCTTTGCAGCCCATCCCTCAGTCCTTGAGCCTTCAACCGACCTGATTCTCTGACCTTCACCATCTTATCTTCCCTTTGTCGTCGAACACGAGACTCGGATTGAATTCCCACACAATACAAAGGTAAACAAGTTGAACAGCGCGCACAGGCAAACTTCATAACAGAACAACGGAGTCGCGGACTAGACACAATTCAAAAGAAAACGATGGGGCGCTCGGGCGAGTGAAGAGTAGCTCTGGAATTAAATTCTGGAGTAAAGAAAGCCTACCATTAAACCTGGAGTCTGGAGAGTCGAGACTCGAGACAGTCCGAACAAGTGACACGTCACACGACGGTGGTACTAGGTAGGCTGGTAGCCTGGTAGGAGTCAGGACTGGCAATAAATGGCTGTCACCCATAAAAAATTGTTGACAGGCGATTTTAATGACAGCCCTTTAAATGTCATTTAAATTTAAATAAATAAATTTTTTTTTAAATGTCAAAAATACAAAACTTCATTTTATATGACGGGCAAAATTGAGATGCCACTTCACTGATGGGCTGAGAGCCCTTTGACGGGCCCTGACGGCCTCAATTTTGATCCCTGGATGGCAGTGTTGTCAGTGTAACATGGCCATCATGGGTTTGCATAACCACTCTCTCTGCGAAGCTCCCGTCCTATGAATCCAGAGGCTTTGTCATTTTCGCGTCGTCACAGATCCCACTGCCATCACCCCATCCCATATGGTTTATGAATTCATATATACATCATGAATTAAATGTGAATTTCAAATCCGTACTTCACTGGAAGTCTGTCTTATAATTATTATTATGATTTTATCCTAAAATTTGTAGTTTTTGTTTTTATGAGAGAATTTTAAGCACAAATGAAATCATGTAAGATGAAAACCTCCTAACACCCACATTATGTAAGATCTAACAATATTTTTAAAAGTTTTGAAAATTCCTTAAAAATTCATGGCCAATAAAAACCAATGAGAAACAAAAGAAACCCATCCTTATTATTATAAGGAGACATGGTATCATTGTGTTCCATTTGGGGTCGACAGTCCAAGTTGACCACCTATGTTTTAATTTTTGAATTTTAACGAAAGTTCAAATAAATTTATGTGATGAAACTATTTAAAGTTTTCAAAAATTTCATTCCATTAAGCTTTTATATAGGGTCTTATTGTGAAGGTGGCCACTCTAAATGGGGTGCAACTATTTAAAGTTTTCAAAAAATTCAATCTATTTAGCTTTTGGTTGATAGATTTCGGGTCTTATTGTGAAGGTGGTCACTCACTTGTTGGTATTTGAAAATGTTATAATGTTGTATTAAAAAAACCTTCACATAATTGAATGTAAGCCTATGAGTTTGCTTTGTCCTTGTAGCTCATCACCTTTTTAGGCGATGCACTATTGTCAATGCATCATCGCTAGTGCATCATTGCCATAGTCTTCTCATAGCACCGTTTTCTGCATGCTAAGCTCTTTAACTAGATAGCCTTGTTTAATTGAATATCTTGGCTAGTAAACACTACGGTACACCTTCGTGTTAAGGTTGTCCCAATATAGAGGGCCTTTACAGCAATGACCAATTCATGTGCTTGCACCATGTTTATGTTAGTCATCTGGGTGTGTTGCTTCTTTAGTCAAGTATTGAACCAGTTCCATGACCTTGCCTACCTATTGATGTAGGGGCATCTAGGGCCAAAGAGACCAATTGCAAATAGACAAATGAAGTCTCCTAGAGGATGGTTGATGGCCTCCAGATAAACATAAAAAAGAAGTCAATGGGAAACAAAAAGAGTCATGGAAATTCCAACCAGCTTGGGTCGATGACAAACATCGAGGAAGAATGATGGTGGAGTTGCTAGACAGAGCGACAAGGTCTAGTCGTAGATTGATGACTGAAGGAGTAGGACAATCAAGGAACATACCAACCGGCGAGTTAGATGAAGTAGTGAGTTAAGCCAATGATGACATGAAGACAACTGACAGGGAGTCATTATCCTGAGGAGCAAAGCCATTGCGACAGTTGGAACAGTTATATAGTAGTTATGGTAGTTGTTGTAGAAGGCTAGGTGGCAGAAGAAATCGAGAGAGATCACGTGAATTATTTAATGAAGAAGGACAGTTCCTCGAAGCAAGTGAAGCTTCTAGAGGAATATATGAGTGGGAATTTGAACCAAAACATCTATAAATACTAGTTTTATGCTCGGGAGAACGGTTATTTTCTTTGGTTACTCATCTTTGACTCCTTTCACCGGTTAAAGAGTTAAAGTGGGACCGTGTTGAGGACACAAAATTCCCTCGCGTTTGAGTGATGCTGGATGTTGTATGAATGGTTGATGTTCATTCCAACTAAATAGAGCATGTACTTAGTATTGCAATTTCTCTTTTAAAGAGATTGTTTTATTTAATTGAAATCGATAATTCTTAACAATTTTTTGTTGTGTGTCTTTGCATTTTCTACTGTTTATGTTGTGCACACTGATACATGTCAATGTTTGAGCAAATTTGAATATACTTGAACTTTAATACTTTTGATAAACAAATCCAGTGCATGTAAATCTCATAAACAATTCAAACACACAAATTATTCAATCCTTAAGACACATGTACCTTAAGAAAACCCTCCAAAATCTGAAGGATGAGAAACCCAACAAACAATCCTTTGAGTATGATAGCTAATGGTAGGGAATGATTTCACAACACTTGCAAATTGTTTGATAATAGATATCTAAGAATCACTAAAGAATAGAGATCACTCAAAATACTTCCATAGCCTTTCCAAGTGCATACCACTCTAATAACAAGCTTGTTCAGTCATACAATGAGAGGTAGTGAATGGTTGCATGCCTTTTGCACATTGTGAACATTGTGTGCACTACCTATTGTGCCTTCCTTGACTTGGTACCAAGTTGTCACCTCAAAATTATCATCCATGTAGAAGATATGCGCCCTCCAATAATTCACTAGTGTTAATTGCCTCTAACTTAATGTTAACTGATTGAATTGAACTGAACTGAATTAAACTAAATAACTAATTGCTTGACCATTAGTTAGGAGTTTAAATGAATTCCTTTAGTGCTTCACAATCAGTTCCATCCACAACAACCACTTTGCATAAATCAAGGAGTAGATTCCTTAATTAACTGAAACTTGTTTCCCACAACTTAGAATTAAATCATGTCTATGCAATTCAAGTTCACTGGAGGTATGACATGGGATATTTAAATCCTTACTCTATCTCTATGTTCATCTCATTTATCATTAATTAATTCTGCATGGTCCATGAGTGTTTAATTAATTAATCATCTTTATCATATCATACTCAGAAGAATCGTTTCCAACCTATGATCATATGTATTACCTCGGGTCATATAGGCATATGCTAAAGTAAATATAACTCTAGGGGTAACTAATATATAAAGGAAACTTATAACACATGGTGACCATGACTAACCATACATCACATAGTATATCGTCATGAATTGATACAACACAAGTCATATGGTCTTGATACAACACAAGACTCATGAAATTAATGCAACATAAGTTCTGCACTTGATACAACACAAGTATTTGACCTTGATACAACACAAGTCTCTAACCTTGACATAACACAAGGTCCTGATTTTAATCCAACATAAGATCCTGATCTTAATACAACATAATATCATAGTACTTGCATCTCTCATGACCTCAACATCATAGATTGATACAACACAAGCTCTTAAATTAATACAACATAAGTTTACGGACTTAATACAACATAAGTTCTGGACTTGATACAACACAAGTCCCATGGAGAGGTTTATGAACATAAAACAACATAAGTTCCAGAATTGATACAACATAAGTCTCAAGGAGAATGACTCCTGATGTTGTACATTTAGCACTCCCTCTTAGAGAGGGAGACATTCTATTCCATACCAAGCATATCTCAAAAGTATTTGAACTTCACCATAGATAGAGACTTTGACATCACATATGGAATCTGCTCATCTGTATCTATGTACTAATGTTTTACAATACCTTTATGGACCATGTCTCGAATGAAGTGATACTTCATTTCTATGTATTTCAACTTGACATGAAACACATGATTTTCAGAAAAATTTATAGAACTCTTGTAGTCACACCTTATCATTGTAGGATCTAGCTTTACATCGAACAATCCTCCAAGTAGATTTCTTAGCCACACTGCTTCTCTGCAAGCAATACTAGTAGCAAAGTACTCAACCTTTGTGGTGCTTTGGGAAACTAAACCCTACTTTCTACTAGACCATGAAATCATAACAGAACCCAAGCTGAAATAATACCTAGAAGTGCTCTTCCAATCAACAATGTTTCCACCCTAATCAGAATTAGTGTATGCAAGAAATAACAATCCTCCATTGGAAGCATACCTGAGTCCATAAGAAGCTATATCGTAGAGGTATCTCAAAATATGCTTACCTACAACCCAATGTCTGTGTCTAGGATCAGTGATGAACTGACTCAAAATGTTAACTGCATAGCAAATGTATGGACTCGAGTGTATCATGTACATTAATGAGCCAATCAACTATATTTATAATGTGGGGTCCATTGTATTTTATCTAGTCTTAGTCTCATGGAGTTTCCTCAAATTGAAATCCATAGGAGTATTTATGGATTTATAACCCATAAGGTCAAATCTACATAAGATGTTCATAGTGTACTTCCCTTGAGATAGAAATATCTCATCATTCCTCTGCCAAATCTCAAGGCCTGAGAAGTGGTGCATAAGACGTAAGTATTTCATCTCAAACTCTAATGTAAGATCCCTCTAACTCTCAACAATTAGTATTTCGTCTCTAGCGATGAAAACATCATCCACATATAGGACGAGTACCATAGGTTGGCTCTCCACTACTTTGAAGTAAAAGTTTGAATCCACATCACTCTTCAAAAAATCCAGTTTCTGAAGATAGCTATTTATTCAGGCATACCAAGCTAGAGGATCTTGTTTTAACCCATACATGGAATTATTCAACTTGCACACATGGGACTCCTTCCCATGTATCACAAAACCCTCAGGCTTTTCTAAACCTCTTCCTCAACCTCACCATTGAGGGAGAAAGACTTCAAATCCATCTGGTGAAGCTTCCATCTTAATACTGATGCAAGCCAAATAATATTTCTAATAGTAGTATAAATGGCCACTAGAGAAAATGTATCCTCATAATCAATGCCCTTTTTTCGAGAAAATCCATGGGAAACAAACCTGACTTTGTACTTTTCCACACTGCCATCCGCAACATGCTTTATCTTGTAAATCCATATAGAAGTTACAACTGACTTCCTCTCAAGTATGGGATCAATATATCAAACACCATTCTTCCGAATAGAATGGCATTCCTCTACCATAGCATCTTTCCACACTTGTTGCTCAGCATCCTCTTCATATGATGAAGGCTCTGAATCACTAATGTTGTTCATCAATGCAACATATCTTGAATACGTATCAGGCTACTTGCGCTCTCTCGAGTGCATATTGGTGCTCCATGCTTATGAGCATCTCTCAATACATATCGACACCATGTGGACCTCCTCTTTGTAGGAGGTTCATCAACCAGTTCAATTGGATCATCAATGATAGGTAGCTCTGCATGCTCTGATGTATTCTCCCCCTAAACATCAAAAGGGAAAGAATCATCATCGTGATCCTTAGATATAGAAGCCTTATCCTCCTTTGTCTCTTGATCACATTCAATATCTTTTGACCACTTGAATGTTGCATTCTCATGGAAAGTCACATCCCGACTAACATCAACATGTCTCTCACTAAGTACATACATTCTGAATTCCTTGGAGGTCTCACTGTAGCCAACAAAAGTTATCTTCTTTCCAAAAGGTTTCATCTTGGTTCTCTTTTCTTTTGGAATGTGAATAATATTTTGGAATGTGAATATACACAGGACATCCAAAAATTCGAAGATGTGATATGTCTGGTTTCTCACCAGTGAACACCTCTTCAGTTGTTTTCTCATCAAGAACTACATGCAGACTTTTGTTATGTATAGACATTGTTGTACTAGTAACTTCTGGCCACAAATAAGTAGATAGATATTGATCATATAACATGGCTTTTTCATCCACACAAACAATTGTGTTCTTTCTCTCTACAACCCCATTCTGTTGAGGGTTGTAAGGAATTGTTAATTGTCTACATATCCATGCATCACTACAAAACTCATTAAGACCACTTGACTCAAATTCTCCACCATTATCAGAGCTTAGAGCATGAATTTTCCTACTTGTATGATTCTTAACTAAGGATTTATACTCTTGGAATTTACTGAATGATTTACTTTTCACTTTCATGAAGTTAATCCAGGCCTTACAGGAGAAATCATCGATGAATAAAACATAGTAGAGATTCCCAATGAGGGATGGGGAATACATGGTTCCACACACATATGAGTGCACTAAATATAAGATTCCTTTAGATCTAGTATGGATGCTAGGAAACTTCTTTTAACATTCTTTCCTAAAGAACAACCTCTATAAACAGTATCATGTACATAATCAAAACTAAACATACCATATTAGAGGAAATTTCAACTCAAAATGGGCCTCCCAAGAAAAATAATAAAATAATATTTATTAATTTTGGAGGAAGAAAAGAAAAAAACTACTTTTTTGTTCGTATTTTCGACATATCTCCCTATTATTTTACTCAAATTTCGATTGGGAGAGCTTGTTGGATGCGGAATTAAATTCCGCATTCAACAAGTGCCTACTTGGCATAGTTTTGATGGACCTCCCTACCCCCAAAAAAATAAATACATGAACAAATGTGATGATGATGGAGTACCCACTCGGCATAGTTTTGACGGACCCCGCTACCCCAAAAACAAGAAATACATGAACAAACGTTATGATGATGTCATCATAACGTTTGTTCATGTATTTCTTGTTTTTGGGATAGAGGGGTCCGTCAAAAGTATGCCGAGTGGGTACTCGTTGGATGTGGAATTTAATTTCGCATCCAACGAGGTCTTCTGATCAAAATTTGAGTAAAAACACAGGGAGATATGTTGAAAATATGAACAAAAAAAGTAGTTTTTTTTATGATACCTATCGTGAAATTTATATTAAAAATTTGTTTAAGACATATACGCTATTTCAAATTTAAAGCAATTTTATTGGCTAGCACATGATGACATGTAATTTGAATTAGTGTTAAAAGGACCATTTTGAGTTAAAATTTCTCTAATCTTTCACCATTTGCTGCAAACCAGGGAGTGCTATGAAGTGGAGGTGTCTAAGTATCCTATGCCAAAGATCGCATGGGATGATAGTATGATGTGTCATGGCTGCAATATAATTCCTGGGACCTTGTAAAGTCCTCCTTCTTGAACTCCAATAATAGTAGTAGTATCAATGTTCTGGTTATTCGACCACAAGTATGATTGGTTCTCCATGAAGATGACTCGAAAGCCTTTATATTCATGGATAGAAACAAAGAGTAGGTTCATCTTCAAACTAGGGACATAAATAATGTCCTCCACATGTAGTGTGTGCCTCGAATTCAGCTGGAAGGATGTGGATCCAACTCCTTGGATTGAGTATGTGGAATTGTCTCCCAACTCTAGCATGCATGCAAATTATTTCTCTTTTATGTTGGAGATTGTGCCCTTATATTTGACATGTGCTTTGAAGCACCACTGTCAATCAGCCAGGTATCTTCTCATGTGATGAGAGATCCAAACAAAGAAGAGATGAGGTACTACTCCCTCCTTATCTCTTTCTCTTCGAGTGCATCTTGTTTGGAATTTTCTTCTACTACTGTGGAAGCATGAAATATTCCTTCTTTTCTTTTCTTCACCGGAAACCCCATATAAAGTGTCCCGGATTTTGACAATAAAAAAATAGAATCTTTGATTTGTTAAAACCTTTATTGATCTCTTTCTTCTTTGCATGAAGGGACTTGGGATCGAATGGCTTCCTCCCTTTCTTGGTTCGATCTGTGAGAGCTAGATTCTCCTCCTTAATGTGCACTAATTTATTTTGGATGCACCCTTCTTCTTGAATGAAATCATGCCAAAGTATTTCAAATTTGGGTTGTTCTTCTCTTCCATTTACGGCAACAAGAAATGTCTCCCATGAGGCGGGGATCCCGTCGATGGAGGTTTGAAGAAGACCATCTTCATCCATCTCCACATCGATGCTTGCAAGTTCATCCTTCACTTGTGAAATATTTGTGAAGAAGGAATCTACGGTCTCATCTCTTCCCATATTTTACAACACTTGTATTTTGCTTGATGAGAGATATCTAACATCACTAGAGAATAGAGATCACTCGGAATACTATCAAAGACTTGTCAAGTGCAGAGCACTCTCATAACAAGATTATTCAGTCATACAATGAGAGGTAGTGAATGGTTGCATGCCTTTTGGGAATTCTGAACACTGTGAGCACTAACTATTGTGCCTTTGTTGAATTTGTTCCAAGGTAATTTTTAGGGGCGAAATTTCTCCAATTGGCTATTTTTGGGTTTTTTTTTAAATTGTTATTTGATTATTTGTAGTCTCTAATATCGCCTATATTTGCATAAAATATGTTTTTTTTATCATAATATTCGCCAAAATTTACACATTTCAGTGTTAATTGTATGTTTCATATTTAATATTCGCCTACCTATCTATAAACATTTTTTTTCAATCCAAACAATTGCCTAGAATACTATACTTAAGTATAATATTAGAATCCTTAAAAATACCCTACTTGGTTCCAATTTGCCACCTTGAAATCATCATTCATGTAGGAGATATGTGCCCTCGATATTATTCACTGGTGTTAACTGCCTCTGACTGAAATTAAACTGATTTAACTAAACTCAGTAACTAATTGTTTGATCATTAGTTGGGAGTTTAACTGAATGTCTATAGTGCTTCACAATTAGTGCCATCCACAACAACCAATTTTCATAAATCAAGGAGTATATTCCTTAATTAATTGAAACTTGTTTTCCACAACTTAGAATTAACTGTTGTCTGTTTAATTAGAGTTCATTGGAGGTACAACATGAGAAATTCAAATCCTTACTCTATCTCTATGTTCATCTCATTTATCATTAATTAATTCTACATGGTCCATGAGTTTTTAATTAATTAATCCTCTTTAGCATATCATAATCAGAATAATTGTTTCCAACTTATGATCATATGTATTACCCTGGGTCATGTAGTCATATGCTAAAGTAAATCACTATTGGGGTAGCTAATCCCTAAAGGATACTTATATCACCTGGTGACCATGACTATCCATTCATCACATAATATATCCTCATGACTTGCTTCAACACAAGTCATATGGTCTTGATACAACACAAGACCGGTCTTGATACAACACAAGACTGATCTTGTTACAACACAAGACTCGTGAACTTAATACAGCATAAGTTCTAGACTTGATACAACACAAATATCTGACCTTGATACCACACAAGGTTCCGATCTTAATCCAACATAAGATCTCGATCTTAATACAACATAAGATCATAGTACATGCATCTCTGATGACCTCAACTGATCTTAGCTTGATACAACACAAGCTCTTAACTTAATACAACATAAGTTTTGGACTTGATACAACACAAGTCTCATAGAGAGGTTTCAGAACATAATACAACATAATTTCTAGACTTTATACAACACAATCCTCATGGAGAATGATTCTTGATGTTGTACATTTAACACTCTCTCGGAAATGGAAACAACTACCATAAAATCCTCAAATTTGAAAAATAGAGCTGTGGAACAATTAACAAAGATAACTTAATGCAACATAAGTTTATGAACATAATAAAACATAAGTTATGGACTGGATACATCACAATTCTCATAGAGAGGTTTTAGAACTTAATACAACATAATTTCCAGACTTGATACAACACAATTCTCATGGAGAATGATTCATGATGTTGTATATTTAACACTCTCTCGGAAATGGAGACATTTATTTGTTAATTGTTCCACAGCTCTAGTTTTCAAATTTGAGGATTTTGTGGTAGTTGTTTCCATTTTCTTGACAGTTTCAGACCTTTTAGTAGGTATATAATCAAGAGTTATCATGAGAGGCTTCTTAAGAAGTCTTCACGGATGTAAGCTCATTTCCTTGTTTTATTAATATTTGGTTATTTTTTTGTTTTAGGGTTTTGGATGTAGGATTGTCAGTGTGAGATTTTGTTTTTTATTTTTATAATGTTTTTTATTTATTCTTTTTGTTAACTTTCATCTTAATTTTGTTTAATGTTCTTTGTTTCAATGTTTATGCTTAATTTTATTCTTAAAATAGTTTATTAATATAGTTATTGGTTTGTTAATGTTTTTATTTTATTTATTAAATGTTTATTAATGTTTTTAATTAATTGTTTAAAAGTTTTATTAATTTTATTATTATTATAGTTTAGTTTATCTTAATATAGTTTAGTTTATTTTAGAAACTAAATTATATTAACAAGTTAGTAACTATATTAGCAAACTAAACTGTATTACTTTGATTTTAATACAGTTTAGTTTAATTTAATATAGTTTTTAGTTTTTAGTTTTCTTTTAACTAGCCTAGATCGAAATCCTAGGCTCTATCAAGCGCCGAAAGGGATCAAATATTCTGATGTGCAAACCTCTCCTCGCAAACCTCCTTGAGTGCAATACCCGAGAAGAGGTTTAGACCTCGAGAGATTTGATCCCTCTCGGTGCTTGATAGAGCCTAGGATTTGGATCTAGGCTGGTTCCAGTCATGGGAGGTGACACAAAACTGGAGTTTGATCAACATTGTAAGGAATAGGTTAACTTGAAAACAGAGATAGAATTATGAGGGTTATCATAATGTATGTAAAATGTATTAAGGATTGAGTAAATTGTTAAAATAGAAAATAAAGACAATAATTTGGTAAGGATTACATAAATGAGAATATGGTTCACATCATGATCATTCTCAATTTATCTTCTTCATATTTTCTTATCTTCACTCGTGGTAGTTTTGACATCTTCTCATATCGATCATATGAGAATGAAGGTTGAAATGGTAGACCTGCCAAATATTTAACTTGAGATATTGCTCTAAATGTCATACCCTGACTCTCTTTCTTTCCAATATTAATAGTATCTCTCTCTAATGTCAATCCTTGTGACTTATGGATTGTTAAACTCCAAGCGAGTTTCAATGGAAGTTGTTTTTTATTACCTCTTTCGATACATGTAAAAGGAACAACTTGAGGAAATGATTCATCCCATGATACCCCAACATAATTATCAAATTTAATTAAAGCATAAGTGGGTGGTTTTGGAGGCGAACTTCCTGGGTTATATGCAATTTGTTGTATAACTCCAAGAGCACATTAACGAGTCCTGCAACAGTCAGAGGTTTGATGTGAGCATTACCCTTTCTCCTATGGCTATAGGTAATTCAAGTTCGAACCCTTCTTCATCTCCTTCCATAGAATAGTTGTTTCTTACAGATGTAGCAATACTGATCGCAATGGGACAGTTTAGGCTTCTTAATAGACGCTTGTTATGACAGTTTACATCGTCATTTGTCGCAAACAAATGTATCACCTTATTGAAGTACTTTTTCATTGTTGCATGTACGGAAGTATCTGTACAAGTCATCAGTAATTTCCAATCCTCTATTGTTGGAACTACATCTCTAATATTCATTAACAAATTATGAAAAGATATTTGTTCATTTCTTTGTCCATTTTGTTGAAACACAGTATCAAGGGTCACAACTGTTGTGAATGTGTTCCAGAATTCTTTTGCAATACCTTCTGATGCATATTTAGGCTTATCCATGAAAAGTGAAAATTGTCCCAAATCACCGACCAATATAATTGATCTTCAACAAAAAGGTATATTAGCATTTTCTAGGAAGGCTTGGCGAAGTCTTGAATCTATTTTGATTAATATATTTTTTCCAATAAAACTCATTTTATCGATCAAAATATATTTAACATTCCTCAAATCTTCCTGTATGTTAATTAAACTCGGTCCTCATAAAGGATTAATTACTTTGATCGGTATATGAAGTGCAGAATGAAATGTTCTTGCGGATATCTTGAAAGCTGCCACCCCTATAGGAGCTAGAAGAAGTAATGGAATTTTCCCTGGATGCAAGAGTCTAATCAAATATGACTTTTTGGTACCTGCAGTTCCTTGGATTATCATGTGTAGTGGATCAACACTTGTTCTATAATGCTCAAGGATAACATTGTATCTTATTCTTTGCTTATCCCCCAAACTATAAATTGAGTAAGACTTTGCATGTTGATTAGTAGAAATCGTTTTCAATTTTCGCATATCAGAGATGAAATGAATTGCACGACTGGAGGTCTCTTCATCTACAAAAGCAGTGTTCCAATCATTCATATGATTAATATCCCTATGTCCAAGAATCTCAAACTCATTATAATTTATAAATTGATTTTTATATAATCCACATATGATCTCCCATTCATGCTTCCTGGAATCTCTTTGTGGATTTGGACATTCTTCTTCTTCGTCGGATTCAACTCGAGCATCTGTAGGAATAGGTTTGCAATCAACATGTCAAGGTATATATTGCAAATTTTGCCAATTCTGTAAAATTTCATCAGATGTGTGGCCTATATCTCTTCGAAAGTCACGAAATGTCTTGTACAAAACCAACTCAGACCAACAGAATTCGACAAATTTCTCATCTTTTTGATCAGGAATAGAGTTAAATCTAGGAAACAAATGTACAATAGATGCATTACTTCGTGGTAACCATTTTCCCCCCCATTGACGTTTGTCATATGACCAATATTTTGCAACAGCTATCAGTGTAAGTTGCTCCATATTCTCCAGTCGCTTAGTATATGCATCAATCAGAGAATTATCATTGTCAGCATTGTATGTTTCAACTTGTACTTGTTTGAAAACCTTCATACCAACATTTAGAACCCCAAAACGACAACTACATTCTGAAAGAGGAAGCTCTAGAATCATATGGCATGTCTCTTGTGCACCAATGTCCCTATAAACAATGGATTCACACAACAAACGTTTATATGCATGTGCTACTGGTTCATTCAGATTTTGGATAGAAGAGACCCGCATCAACATATTGTGGAAAGTTTCAGATCCCTTTTCTGATTTAGCAGTGTATTTGGCTATGTAACTAGTAACGACGCATTTGGAAAGTACATGCTACCAATCTATATTAGCCCTCCACATCATCAGTGTTTCACGATTGTGTGTATTCACTTTGTCATCATTTAGTCTAGGTTCATACTTTTTTTCTCCTTGTTCATCAATGTAAAGTTTTGACTGGTCACATAGATCCCATGGTGTGTGGTACCGACATACCAATTTTCCTCCTTTCTTTTGAAGACAACTTCTCTCATTGCAGGTAATATGATGCTCAACATGCAGTTAAGGAGTTATTCATAATCAGTCATTGGATTCGATTGAAATATTTGTTCTGTGCCTTTTACACAAGGATGATCATCTACATTATCTCCAATTTGAATATTTCATTGATGTCCCTCACGTGTATTTATTTCATGCACACATTTCTTGAAATACTTTTTTGCAGATATAAATTCTCTAGGATCATCCCAATTTAGAGTGTCCATGTTGGGAGCATTTTTTAACCAAAGAAACCCATGGACATGAGGAGATCCACGATGTTTTCATTCGTAGCAACTCCAATAATCTGTAGCTTGATGAAAATATTTTAAAACCTCTTCTCAAAACATTGTATGTCTTAAGTGCATATAATGTGCCACGATGTGAGGATTATCAATTACATTTTGACGTCACCATTTCCTTGCTTCATGTGGATCTGTAGGACTTGTGCCTGGCATTAATTTATGCAAATCAGGCCACTACATATCCATTGCACTTAGTGTGAAGAATATTTTCGGATAGCTGTTAACACCCAAAACGGGTTCACTACCTCATCTACCCCACTACATGGCTCATTTGTCCATTTTCCTACCATATTTCCATCAAAAACCCATAAAACCATCTAAAAAGCCTCCAAAAGGCTTAAAATGCCTCCAAAAGGCCATAAAACCCTCTTTTCCTCCAAAAAATATCCAAAAGTCCTCCAAAAAACAAAATCTACAAAAAGGAAGAAAAAATATAAAATAATGAGGAAAATGAGGAAAAAACCCTAAACAGTTGAAACCCTAACCCTAAACCGGCACTCCGCCACTATAAATAAGTGATGGAGACTCCTTATTTCAGATCCACAATCACAAGTATCCTGCCTCTGCCAAAATTGCTCTTCAAACCCTAGCTCACCCTTGAGCTACTTTCACCGTGAGAGCCCCTTTTGGCCCATTTCCACCATTGGAGAAAGAGAAGGAGCAGCTGGAGCTCGGAGCAACCTCTTGGATCAGCGCAACGAGCTTCACCAACCTCCACATTGGAGGTCAGATCAATTAAAAATCATTCTTTACTTTTTGCTGTTTTGCTTCATGAACATGTTTAGATTAATTTTTATTACTGTTTAGCATCTTTTATTTCACATATTATTGAACTGCTACTAAGGAATCCATTCTCCTTAGTAGGTGCTCATTCACACACGCTAGGGGTAAAACCCTAGCAACAGTTTTGGCGACACCCAAAACGGGTTCACTACCTCATCTACCCCACTACATGGCTCATTTGTCCATTTTCCTACCATATTTCCATCAAAAACCCATAAAACCATCTAAAAAGCCTCCAAAAGGCCATAAAACCCTCTTTTCCTCCAAAAAATATCCAAAATTCCTCCAAAAAAGCAAAAATCTACAAAAAGGAAGAAAAAATATAAAATAATGAGGAAAATGAGGAAAAAACCCTAAACAGCTGAAACCCTAACCCTAAACCGGCACTCCACCACTATAAATAAGTGATGGAGACCCCTTATTTCAGATCCACAATCACAAGTATCCTGCCTCTGCCAAAATTGCTCTTCAAACCCTAGCTCACCCTTGAGCTACTTTCACCGTGAGAGCCCCTTTTGGCCCATTTCCACCATTGGAGAAAGAGAAGGAGCAACTGGAGCTCGGAGCAACCTCTCAGATCAGCGCAACGAGCTTCACCAACCTCCACATTGGAGGTCAGATCAATAAAAAATCATTCTTTACTTTTTGCTCTTTTGCTTCATGAACATGTTTAGATTAATTTTTATTACTGTTTAGCATCTTTTATTTCACATATTATTGAACTGCTACTAAGGAATCCATTCTCCTTAGTAGGCGCTCATTCACACACGCTAGGGGTAAAACCCTAGCAACAGTTTTGGCGACACCCAAAACGGGTTCACTACCTCATCTACCCCACTACATGGCTCATTTGTCCATTTTCCTACCATATTTCCATCAAAAACCCATAAAACCATCTAAAAAGCCTCCAAAGGCTTAAAATGCCTCCAAAAGGCCATAAAACCCTCTTTTCCTCCAAAAAATATCCAAAATTCCTCCAAAAAAGAAAAAATCTACAAAAAGGAAGAAAAAATATAAAATAATGAGGAAAATGAGGAAATAAACCTAAACAGCTGAAACCCTAACCCTAAAGCGGCACTCCACCACTATAAATAAGTGATGGAGACCCCTTATTTCAGATCCACAATCACAAGTATCCTGCCTCTGCCAAAATTGCTCTTGAAACCCTAGCTCACCCTTGAGCTACTTTCACCGTGAGAGCCCCTTTTGGCCCATTTCCACCATTGGAGAAAGAGAAGGAGCAGCTAGAGCTCGGAGCAACCTCTCGGATCAGCGCAACGGGCTTCACCAACCTCCACATTGGAGGTCAGATCAATAAAAAATCATTCTTTACTTTTTACTGTTTTGCTTCATGAACATGTTTAGATTAATTTTTATTACTGTTTAGCATCTTTTATTTCACATATTATTGAACTGCTACTAAGGAATCCATTCTCCTTAGTAGGTGCTCATTCGCACACGCTAGGGGTAAAACCCTAGCAACAGTTTTGGCGACTCCGCTGGTTTTTTATTTTATTTTATTTCCTGTTTTGTCTTTTCGGCTGTCGCTTGTGGCCACCGTAAACCGCAATTTTTTCCTCCGTAGCCGCGTCCCGACCGTGCCTTTCCATCTCTTAGCTGCGACCCAAACGCGCTTGTTGACCATTTTACCTGCGTCCCGGACGCGCCTTTGAGCCCCTTCTCTACGACCCGACCGCGTCTTTTCCTTCCACAGCCGCGGCCCGACCGCATCTGTTGGCTAGAAACCCACGACCCGTCCGCGCCTGTTTCCTTCAAACCCGCGACCCGTCCACGCCGGTTTCCTTCAAACCCGCGGCCCGACCGCACTTTTTTTCCTCAAACCTGCGGTCCGACCGCTCTTTTTTGTCTCAGACCTGCGGTCTGATTTTTGCAGTTTTTTCTGTATTTGACCCCAGCCCCTTTGCTGCCATATTTTTTGTACCTACACAGCCATCTGTTCTACCTACAGCCTTTTTTCTGCACCATTATTTCTGTTACCTTTTTACAGCATTGTTTTTAAACTTTCATTATTCTTATTTCAAAAAAATTTGCATGGTAAAATTTTTTCATTCAGTATTATTGTTATTTAGGAAGTTGCCCTCGTGGTGTGTGGCACTTCTCTTTTGGTTT
>LPNX010336206.1:380990-525205 GCA_001517045.1 Pseudotsuga menziesii | reverse complement strand
CATAAATATTCCTTGATTGAACACTTCCTCCTTGCCTGGCCATTAATTCAGAGTCTTCTTATTTTCTTTCAGACTCCTTAAAATTGAAAGCAACCACGAGCATGCACTGTCCTAGGCTCGTAAAATCCACACGACAGTAGAATTCCATTAATTCAGAGTCTTCTTATTGCTTTTAGACTGCTTAAAATTGAAAGCAACCACGAGCATGCACTGTCCTGGGCTTGTAAAATCCACACGACAGTACCATTCTATTACTTCAGAGTCTTCTTATTTGCTTTCAGACTCCTTCAAATTGAAAGCAACCACGAGCATGAACTATCCCAGGCTCGTAAAATCCACATGACAGTACCATTTTATATCCACACTTCTTCTAGTTCCCTAAATAAGTCCCCCTGCGCCTCTTGGCGCTATGATCGATCCTCTCGGTAGCACCACCACTAAGGTCTCCTTTGTTCAGAGTATTTTGCAGTCTCCTACCATTTTACCACATCTTGAGTCTCCCTCATCCCAATCAACCTACCAGATCCCATACAACTATGATCCCTTTACCACCAATCAGTTTCATGTGCTGCCCGATTGTCCCCGCCGTCATACTCTGAACAAAGGAAGTTTGAGTCCACCCACTCTACTTGCCCAGTTATTTACCCGAGTTTATCAACCCTGCCATCAGTACTATCACATTTCGATTTTGCACCTCGCGCTCCTGTCAAGGAAACATCATTTCCTTGATAGTTGCAGGTCTCCCTCTGTCGACGACAGCCCCTCTATTCCAGAGGATAGACCCAGAGGTCCCTGCGCCTTGGACCCATCACCATCTGTGGTGAGTGCCTACAGACCATTTTGGGAGGAGTCATCATTGCCTCTCCGAATAGTTGTTTCTCACATGCTCGACTTCAGCACCTTAATCGCATCATTGAGAATTGCACAGGATGTATATCCATTCCATTATTTGTCGAAGACCCCGGATTTCCCGCGACTCTAGCACATTGGTGAGTCACTTCGGAACGCCCAGTCATATGTTCCCGTGGATGTCCGGGCTGCGTTGGCGATTGTATTCGGAAGCCATCTAGTTCCATGCTTCCTTGAGTACCCAGTTCGGTTCCAGATCAGTGTACCATTGCAAGTATGACCGTTGTCACTTTGATCCAGCAGCTCATTAGTTCCTTTGGAACCACATTCAGTAGCACTGCTGTCATTCCAGTGCATCAGTTGTTCAGCTCAGACATGGTCAGCCCAGCAGTATGTTCCAGTTTTGGGTCCCTTCTGGACCCTTATGATATACACAGTGGATTTCTATGTATCCTACAGGTCCCCCTTTTCAGGCCTCACAGTTATTTTTTATGTATATTGATACGAGCATGGAAATTCCCGCCTCGTCTAGATGATCAGATGATTCCTCATCCATTATTGAGGTTATGTACTTTTCAGTCCTTGCAGTTGGTTCGAGATCGATGTTCCGGGCTTCAGTTGGTTCCTTCTCTTCTCCACACCCCAGGAAAAACAAATATGACTTATGATGTCCATCGGCCATACGATGAGCTCCTGCCCTCGCACATCAGGGGGCAATCTGTTAACACCCAAAACGGGTTCACTACCTCATCTACCCCACTACATCGCTCATTTGTCCATTTTCCTACCATATTTCCATCAAAAACCCATAAAACCATCTAAAAAGCCTCCAAAAGGCTTAAAATGCCTCCAAAAGGCCATAAAACCCTCTTTTCCTCCAAAAAATATCCAAAATTCCTCCAAAAAAGCAAAAATCTACAAAAAGGAAGAAAAAATATAAAATAATGAGGAAAATGAGGAAAAAACCCTAAACAGCTGAAACCCTAACCCTAAACCGGCACTCCACCACTATAAATAAGTGATGGAGACCCCTTATTTCAGATCCACAATCACAAGTATCCTGCCTCTGCCAAAATTGATCTTGAAACCCTAGCTCACCCTTGAGCTACTTTCACCGTGAGAGCCCCTTTTGGCCCATTTCCACCATTGGAGAAAGAGAAGGAGCAGCTGGAGCTCGGATCAGCGCAACGGGCTTCACCAACCTCCACATTGGAGGTCAGATCAATAAAAAATCATTCTTTACTTTTTGCTGTTTTGCTTCATGAACATGTTTAGATTAATTTTTATTACTGTTTAGCATCTTTTATTTCACATATTATTGAACTGCTACTAAGGAATCCATTCTCCTTAGTAGGTGCTCATTCGCACACGCTAGGGGTAAAACCCTAGCAACAACAGCCTATCTGTTGAATCAAGTAAGATAACTCTTGACGACACTTGCTCCAATATGCACGTGTGCCTCTTAATACCGTTCCAAATCTCATTAGTCTTTCTCCCAATCTTGAATTTGGAAGATTTTGTAAATGTTTTTGTAGCTCTTCCATTGTTGTGGGTAGTTCACTAATATTATTTTTGACAAAAAAATTTAATGAAGCTTGAGCACGATGTCTCATTCTGATATTTAGTAAAAAATATCTGAAGCGAGGGTGCCTTCCAAATCTGTTATTATGATATATGAGAAGATGTTTTGCATACTCATGTAGATGGGCATTTCGCATTTGCGGATGTAACCAATCAGCCTCTGCTTTAGGCAACAATTATAGAAATTCCATATCAAATAATCCAACAGTGTTATACTCATTAATCGGAGATGAGCCAATGCCAGGCCAGTAAATAACATCAGTTGATCCTCATTTGCGTTATTTTCATTTGGATTAGGATTATTTTCCCATGCTCTAATAATTTCTATCTCTCGTGGTGCACTTGGAAGCCTTGATGCAAAAGAAGTTGTTTGTAAACCGTCTAACATGTCATCAACTTCTAGTATCCCTTCAAACATTGCAAATTTTGTTTCTTCGTCAATATCGGGAAGCGTAACAGGATTAAGCATATGTGAGATATCTATTGCATTTTCAGGTAACTCTTCTACTATGTCATAATCAACTCGAACATCTCAATAATATGGATCATCCTGAATCTTATATAATAATGCATCCATAGCTTTTTGTTTTGTAACAGTGAAATCATAACTAGATCCTTGTCATCCTTTTTTTTGCACAACAACCATTAAGTCCAAGTTGTTAATATGTCGTGGCAATTTCTTAGCAACATCTTTAATATCTTGCAGAAAAATAATGGTGTGTCATCGATATTTGTATGTCCACCAATTGAATGCATCACTTGCAAAATTGGACTTGCAAATACTATCAACATCTCTTCAACTTGTGTGAGATCTTGAAGGCCATGCGGTTGAAATCCTGGATCCATGTGGTTCGCAGCTGAGAACCTATGATTAGATACCTCTCTTAGACATCGCAAGCACATTGGACCTGTACTTGTATTACATATGTGTACTCCAGCATATGACTCCTGGCAGACATGACACATTCGCACTTCTACAAATTGATCAATTCGTTCATGAAATTTGCAATGTCTAGTGTACATTTCTTCATATGGTACCGATATATTATCATCAATTTCAATCTCCTTATGTGGGACCATATTAGTATTTGGAACCGCTTGAGCATCTGTCACAGTTGGTTTTACTAGTATACTGGTTGAATGTTGTCTTTGTCGTTCTACATTTTGATTTATTTGTTGTTTTGCAAATCGATTTCTTTGTTCATCCAATCACTTTAAATTTATCTCTCGATACGATCTTTGTTGATCAACATTTCATTTTCTTAGTTCTTCTTGTTCTTGTGCTGTCAATTTGTCTAACTTTCTTTTTCGAGATTCTTTTTGTCGAGCTGCGTGTTGTTTTTTTTGTTCTTCTTCTTTCACTACTGACATTTCGCCTGTCCTCTCGTCATTTCGTACATTTTGATTTATTTGTTGTTTTTCTACTGTCATTTCGTCATTTTGTACATTTCGATTATTTCTTTTCTCCTCCGATTGATTCATCTGTCTCTCTCGATACGCTCTTTTTCGATCATTGTTCCGTTTTCTTTGTTCTTTTTGTTCTTGTGCTGTCAATTCATCTAACTTTCTTTTTCAAGATTCTTTTTGTCGAGCTGCGTGTTGTTTTTTTTCGTTTTTCTTCTTTTGCTGCTGTCATTTCTCCTATCCTCTCATCATTCCATACATTTTAATTTATTTATTGTTCTGCTGTAGTCATTTGGTCATTTCATGCATTTCGATTATTTATTTGCTCTTCCGATTGCTTCATCTGTCTCTCTCGATATGCTCTTTGTCGATCATTGTTCCATTTTATTTGTTCTTCTCGTTGTTATGATGTCAATTCCTCTAACTTTATTTTACAATATTACTTTTGTCGATCTATGATTTGTTTTATTCGTTCTCCGCGTTCTTCTGTTGTCTTTTTGTCCAACTGTCTTTTTCAAAATTCTTTTTATCGATCTGGATTTTGTTTTCTTCGTTCTTCTCATTGTTTTGCTGTCATTTCATAAGATTTGCTTCCTTCTCCTGTTTCTCTCATAGCATTTTTTGCATGCACATATTCCATTCCTAGTTTAGACACTATATAAAAAATGTCAAACATTAACATATATGCTGACATTTATGTATCTAGGAAATATAAACTAAAAGCAATGTATCGTTGGAATAATGACTACACTGAAAAAAAATGCAATAAAAAACCCATACACTGAAAACTATGCAAGTATACAACTCACTTTACATGAAATTCTAAATCACTAAATTCTATATATTTTCAAGACAAAAAGGTGATCAACAGGATTGAACCTTGGACCTCACACCCAATATCCCAACACCCTTACCACTATACCACATGTAGTTCCTATTATGCATGGCAAAGAATTTTTATATATACTTGTGACATACCTAAATTTAATATTTTTTAAGACAAAAGGCTGATCTAGGAGGATTGAACCTTGCACCTCACACCCATTATCCCAACACCCTCACCACTATACAATAGGTAGTTCCTATTATGCATGGCAAAGATTTTTTTATATATACCTGTGACATACCTAAATTTAATATTTATATTAAATTTAATATAAATATTAATTTTAATATAATATTAAAATTAATCTAAATATTAAATTTAATTTAAAATGTAATATTTAAATGTAACATTAATTTTTTAAATATTAACATTGAATTTTAATATTTTAAATTTTAAAATTGAATGTAATATTAAAATATAATATTAAATTTTAAAATGTAATATTACATTTTAAAATTGAATGTAATATTAAAATATAATATTAAATTTTAAAATGTAATATTACATTTTAACATTGAATTTTGCATTTGCAGATGTAGGTGGCGGCGCCAGGGGAGGAGGACGCGGTGGAGGAGGGGTGCAGTGTGGGAGGAGGAGGGGAGGAGGACGTGGTGGAGGAGGGAAGGATGGTGGGAGGAGGAGGGGAGGACACATAGTGGAAGGATGGTAGGAGGAGGAGGGGAGGACGCGCAGTGGGAGGAGGAGAGGAGGATGGTGGAGGGGAGGAGGACGCGGTGGAGGAGGAGGAGGGGAGTAGGAGAGATGCAGGTGGCTGCACAGGGGGGAGGATGCGGTGGAGTAGGGGTGCGGCGTGGGAGGAGGATGAGGGGTGTAGCATGGGAGGAGGAAGAGGGATGCACAATGGGAAGATCATGCGGTGCACTGAGAGGAGAGCTGCAAGTGGAGCTGGAGCTGGAGCTGCAGTGGAGGGGAGGTGGATCTGGATTTGCCTCTAAGGAGGTCTGTAGAGCTACTAATAGATTACCTGGTCAGATTCATAGTCTCGAATAGGTTCTTGATCAGATTCCTCGTCTAGAATAGCTACTTGAGAATAATTATTTTTTTCTATAATATTTTTGTTGTTTAGGTGTATTAATATAGCGAGTGTATTTCAAACGAAACGTTACGACCTTACATTATTAGTCCAACAAAATATTTACTACTTTTTACATTAGTTACTTCAATATTAGAAATGTTACAAATGTTACATCACGTTACAAAATATCTCCCATAATATTTACTATCACTATTATTTTTGCCGATATGTTACAAACGTTACATCACATTACAAGATCTCTCCCATAATATTCACTATCACTATTATTTTTTCCCAACATGTTACAAACGTTACTAACGTTACATCACGTTACAAGATCTCTCCCATAATATTCACTATCACTATTATTTTTTGTCGACATGTTACAAACTTTACTAACGTTACATCACGTTACAAGATCTCCCCCATACTAGGATGTAGAGCGCCTCTCGACGCAATTAATTGTTTAGTATTTTAGGGTAATTTAGGTTTTAATGTAGTAACTATTAGATGTTAATGTTTTTTAATTAATTTTTTTGATGTTTGTTAATCTTAGAATTAAAGTTTTTATTAAAGTTTAAAGTTTTATAGAATAAGTATGATGTTTTTATGATAGTTTAATGTTTAGGTATTTAATATTAATTTTGAAATTGATGTTTAAATTAATGTTAATGGTTTGGTTTTTGTTTAAGATTTCCATTTAAGTTTTTATTTATCCCTTTTTGTTTTTGTTTTTAAGGATCTCGACGACTGGTTTCCAGGAGTCATTTAGTTTTAGGCCATCATCTCGATTTAAGTTATTAGGGTGTTTTTCGATTTCGAGTGCTTCCCTTATTTTTCCTTTGAAGTGGTGAGGGATGGTTGCGAGTACTTCCACTTTTTCAAGAAACATATGGTGATTGGTATCACATTGTTGTGCGAGGACAGAGTTCTTAACCCTGCAATGGTTTATGTCAACACCATGTTCTTTTAATCTTGTCTTGATTGAACGACCATTCTCGCCAATGTAGACCTTATAACATGAGCAAGGTATGGAGTAGACTCCTTGGAGTAATTTTTTCTCAATAGGGTCTTTTGCAGAGTCTAGCATGTTCCTAAGGGAGTTAGGAGGAGAGAAGGTTACCTTAATGTCTCTTTTCCTGAGAATCCTACGGATCTTGTTGGTGGTGCCATGGATGTAAGGGAGGATTGCTAAGTGTTTGTTGTTGTTATTTTTCTCTCTCTCTATTTTCCTATTGTTTTTACGTTCTTTTTTGTTAGTTTTTTTTATGGTTTCTCTTATTTGTTTGTCATTATATCCATTGTTTATGAAGTATTTCATGAGATGATCTAGTTCTTGTTTTAAGTGGTCTTTGGCAGCAATCCTAAAGGCCTGTGTTACTAGTGTGATGATTATGCATGTTTTTTGGGTAGCGTGGTGGTGAGATTCAACATGAAGGTATTTATCAGTGTGTGTTTGTTTTCTATATACCTGGTTCCTGAAGGATCTGTCTTTTCTTCTCAATGTGTGGACATCTAGGAATGGAAGACAACCTTTCTCCTCTTTTTCTATAGTGAATTTTATGCTATCGAATTGATTGTTGAGGTGGTTGGTGAAGTCTTTTAATGATTCTTCTCCATGTGGCCAGTTGTTGTATACATCATCTACGAATTGCAGCCACCATTTTGGCTTTTGGGGGAAGGAATTTATTGCATCTTTCTCCAATTTTTCGATAAAGATGTTGGAAACTATTGGTGAGAGTGGTGAGCTCATTGCCACTCCTTATTTTTTCTCATAGATTTCCCCTATAAAGATGAACAATGTAGACTTGAGACATATTTCCACAAGTTTTGTGGTTTCATCTTTGTTGACTATATCTCTGATGACCTTTATGGCTTTGTCAATTGATATCTTTGTGTAGAGAGATATTACATTGAAGGTTGTGAGGATGTCGCTTTCCTCAATTTTCCAATCCTTCATCATTCTTACTAGTTGTGTTGAGTCCTTTACATATGATAAGGTGTTTCCTATGAGAGGTTTTAGTTTTTCTGCCAAGTTTTTCACAAGGTTGTAAGTCGGTGACCCTATTGTATTGACAATAGGTCATAAAGGAGCGCCTTGTTTGTGAATTTTGGGAGCGCCGTAGATGTGAGGCATAATTGAGCTCTTTGGGATGAGTTTTTGTTTTGTGCATTCATCCAAGGATGAGATTTTTATGGCTATGGTCGCCAATTTCATAATTTTGTTCATAGGGTCTTTTCTGACCTTCCTCTTGCTTCCACATGCCAAATTCTCCTTCATTTTTTTGGTCGTATTCCTGTTTCTTCATTACAACGGTTGTGTTTCCCTTGTCGGCTTTGAGAATAATTATGTCTTCTCTCCTCCTCAAATTTTTCAGAGCATCATTTTCCTCCCTTGTTATGTTTCTTTTCAGTGGTTTGGCGTTTTTTAGAATGATGGCGCATTCCCGTCTGATGTGTTCAGTGCTATTGTCCGACAGGTTTCTTATGGTGTTCTCGACATTGCAAACCAGTTCTTCCAACGGGATTAGTTTTGGAGTGACAACAAAGTTCAGACCCCTCTCTAGCAATTTTTTTGTTCCCTTATCGAGTTCCACACCAGTCAGGTTAACCACAACATTCTTTGTTGGTATGGTCATAGTCATTTTTTGTTCCTTCTCTAATTTTTCAAATTTCTTATCCTGCTTCTCTCTGGTGCGATGGTATGTATTCTGAGCTTTGATTGCTGTGCTTACTTCCACGTTGATCCAGAATTCAACGCACAATATTTTGGAGAGCATAAGTTGAGTGTGGTAGGTTTGACGTGACATGTCGTCTAGCTCCTTTCTAGTTCATCTTATTTCGTTGTGCACTATGGATAGGCTGAATTCAGAGAATGCGTGAGGGTGTTTCGTTTTCAAGTTGTGTTTTATATTCATGAATCGTGAGATTACCCTGTTGTCTCTGCATTTTTTCAAGAAATTTAAATCAGTTGATCTATGAGCTATTTTCTTCTGTGAATTCTCAAAGAGGTGGATCATCTGAAGTGTATCCCTTCCATGGAGGGTTACAATTTCTTTGTTAATTGTTCCACAACTCTAGCTTTCAAATTTGAGGGTTCTATGGTAGTTGTTTCCATTTTCTTGATAGTTTCAGACCTTTAAGCTGGTTTATCATCAGGAGTTATCAGGAGAGGCTTCTTAATAAGTCTTCACAGATGTAAGCTCATTTCTTTGTTTTATTAATATTTTGTTATTTTTATGTTTTAGGGTTTTGGTCGTAGGGTTGTTGGTCTAATATTTAATTTTTTTAATTTTTATATTGTTTATGATTTATTAATTTCTTAACTTTCATCTTAATTTTTAATATTAATTTTGTTTAATGTTCTTGGTTTCAATGTTTATGTTTAATTTTCTTAATCTTAAATACCTAAACATTAAACTATCATAAAGACATCATACTTACTCTAGAAAACTTTAAACTTTAATAAAAACTTAATTCTAAAATTAACAAACATTAAAAAAATTAATTAAAAAACATTAACATCTAATAACTACTACATTAAAACCTAAATTAACCTAAATACTAAATAATTAATTAAAAGTAAACTAAAAACTAATACCTATATTAAAAACAAAAAAGTAATAACTATATCAAACTATAATAAATTAAACTAAACTATATTAAATTAAACTAAACTATAATAATAATAAAATTAATAAAACTTTAAAACAATTAATTAAAAAGATTAATAAACATTTAATAAAAAACATTAAAAAACCAATAGCTATATTAATAAACTATTTTAAGAATAAAATTAAACCTCAACATTAAAACAAAGAACATTAAACAAAATTAAGATTACAAATTAAGATGAAAGTTAACAACTTAATAAATAAAAAACATTATTAAAATAAAAAAACAAAATCTCACACCGACAACCCTACGACTAAAACCATAAAACATAAAAATAATTGAATATTAATAAAACAAAGATATGAGCTTACATCCGTGAAGACTTCTTAAGAAGCCTCTCCTGATAACTCCTGATGATAGACCGACTTCAAGGTCTGAAACTGTCGAGAAAATGGAAACAACTTCCACATAATCCTTAAATTTGAAAATTGAGACATTCTCTACCATACCAAGCATATCTCAGAAGTGTTTGAACTTTGTCACAGATAGAGGATTTGTCATCACATCTTCAATATGCTCATCAATAGCTATGTACAGAATTTTTACAATACCTTTCTGTACCATGTCTCGAATGAAGTGATACGTCATTTCTATGTGTTTCGAGTTGTCACGACACAAAATATTTTTGTAACCTATATACAACTCCGGTTGTCACACCTAATCAATGTAGGCTCTATATTTACAAAGAATAATCCTCCAAGTAGCTTTATCAACCACACTGCTTCTCTGCAAGATGTACTAGCATCAATGTACTCATCATTTGTGGTGCTCTGCGAAATTGAACCATGCTTTCTGCTAGACCATGAAATCATAGTAGAACCCAAGCTGAAACAATACTCAAAATTTCTCTTCCGATCAACAATGCTGCCACCCCAATCAGAATTAGTATATCCAAGCAATAAAACTCCACTATTGGAGGCATACCTAAGTCCATAAGCAATTGTATTGCAGAGGTATCTCAAAATATGCTTACCTGCAACCTAGTGTCTGTGTCTAGGATCAGTCATGAACTAACTCAAAATGATAAATGCATAGTAAATATTTGGCCTTGAGTGTATTAGGTACATCAACGAGCCAATCAACTGTATGTATAATGTGGGATCCACTGGATCCAATCTAGTCTCAACCTCATGGAGTTTCCTCAAATTGGAATCCAAAGGAGTATTTATAGATTTATAATCCACCATGAAAAATATACGCAAGATGTCCACAGTGTACTTCCCTTGAGATAGAAATATCTCATCATTCCTCTGCCAAATATCAAGGCCTAGGAATTAATGGACATGACCTAATTATTTCATCTCAAACTCTAAGGTAAGCCACCTCTAACACTTAGAAATCAATCTTTCCTCTCTAGTGAGGAAAATATGATCCACATATAGGACTAGTACCAGAGGTTGGTTCTCCACTACTTTGAAGTACAAGTTTGAATCTGCATCACTCTTCAAGAAATCCGGTTTCTGAATATAATTGTCTATTCTAGCATACCAAGATCGAGGAGCTTGTTTTAACCCATACAGGGCTTTATTCAACTTGCATGTGCATGATAATCCTTCCCATGTATCACAAAAACCTAATGTTTCTAAATGTAAACCTCTTCCTCAACCTCACCATTGAGGAAGGGAGTCTTCACATCCATCTGGAGAATCTTCCAGCCTAATATTGATGCAATTGAAATAATATATCTACTAGTAGTATACTTGGCCACTGGAGAAAAATCCTCCTCATAATCAATGCCCTTTTTTCGAGAAAATCCATGGGAAACAAACCTCGCTTTGTACTTGTCCACGCCACCATCTGTAGCATGCTTTATCTTGTAAAGCCATATGGAAGTTACAACTTACTTCTTCTCGGGTCTAGGAAAAATATACCAAACATCATTCTTCATAATAAAATGATATTCCTTTGTCATAGTTTATTTCCAAACTTGGTGCTCTGCATCCTCTTCATATGATGAAGGCTATGAATCACTCATGTTTCTAATCAATGCAACATATCCTGAATACCTATCAGGATTATTTCTCTCTCTGGAAGTTCCTATTGGTGCTCTATGCTTCTCAACATCTCTCAATACATCTTGACACCATGCTGACCTCCTCTTTGCAGGAGGTTCATCAACCAGTTCAGCTGGTTTATCAAGGACAGGTAGCTCTGCATGCTCCACTGGATTCTCCCTTTGAACATCATAATGGAAAGAATCATCATCATGATGTTGAGATATAGAAGCCTCAACCTCGTATGTTTCTTGATCACATTCAACCTATTTTTATCGCTTGAATGTTGCCTCCTCATGGAAAGTCACATCCTGACTAAACTCAACATGTCTCTCACTAGGTACATATATTTTGAATTCCTTGGAGGTATCATTGTAGCCAAAAAAGTTCCCTTCTTTCTAGAAGGTTCCATCTTGGTTCTCTTTTCTTTTGGAATGTGAATATACACACAGGACATCCAAAAATCCAAAGATGTGATATGTCTGGTTTCTCACTAGTGAACACCTTTTCAAGTGTTTTCTCATCAAGAACTTAATGTGGAATTTTGTTCTATATGTACACTATTGTACCAGTAGCTTCTTCCCATAAATAAGCAGATAGATCCTGATCATGTAACATTGCTTCTGCAACCTCACAAACAATTATGTTCTTTCTCTCTTCAACCCCATTCTGTTGAGGGTTGTAAGGAACTGTTAATTGTCTTACATATCTCTGCATCACTGCAAAACTCATTAAAATAATTTGATTTGAATTCTCCACCATTATCATACCTTAGGGAATTAATATTCCTATTTTTTTTATTCTCAACTAAGGATTTATAGTCTTGCAATTTAGTGAAGGTTTCATTTTTGGCTTTCATGAAGTAAATCGAGGCCTTACGAGATAGATCATTGATGAATAAAACATAGCAGATATTATGACTGAAGGATGGGGAAGACATGGGCCCACACACATATGTGTGCACTAAATATAATATTCCTTTAGATTAACATTATTTCCTAAATCACAACCTCTATAAATAATATCATGTACAAAATCAAAACTAGGCCTACCTTTCAACATTCGCTGCAAACCAAGGATTCCTCTATAGTGGAGTTGTCCAAGTATCATTTGCCAAATATCATATGGGATGATAGTATGATGTGTCATGGATTCAATATACTTTCATGGGACCTTGTAAATTCCTCCTTCTCGAACTCCAATAATAGTAGCAATACCAATGTTCTGGTTCCTCAGCCACAAGTATGCTTGATTCTCCATGAAGATGAATCGGAAGCATTTATCTTCAAGGAAAGAAACAAAAAATATGTTATTCTTCAATCCATGGAAATAAATAATGTCCTCCACATGTATGTGTATCCCAAATTTAGTTGGAAGTTTGTGTATTCGAATCCTTGGATTGAGTATGTTGAATTGTCTCCCAATTCTACCATGCATGCAAACTGTTTCTCTTTTATGTTGGAGATTGCGCCCTTGTATCCTGATATGTGATTTGAAGCATCACTGTCAATAAGCCATGTATCTTCTCATGTGATGAGATATCTGTAGAAATAAGAGACGGGGCCATACTCCCTCCTCGCCTCTCTCCCTTAGGGTGTATCTTCTTTGGAATTTTCTTCTACGACTGTGGAAGCATGAAATATTCCTTCTTTTCTTTTCATCACACGACAATCCTGTATAAATTGTCCGAGATTTTGACAATAAAAACATAGAATAGTTGATATTTCAAAAACTTTATTGATCTCTTACTTTTTTGCATGGAGGGACTTCTTGGGAGCGAATGACTTCCTCCCTTTCTTGGTTCTATCCATGAGAGATAGATTCTGCTCCTTAGTGTGCACTACTTTGTTCAAGATGCACCCTTCTTCTTAAATGCAATCATGTCAAAGTATTTCAAAGTTGGGTTGATATTCTCTTCTATTTACTGATCCACATCAATGAAAGTTTGAAGAATATAATCTTCATCCATCTCCACATCGATCCTTGCAACTTGATCCTTCACTTATGAAATATTTGTGAAGAAGGAAATTACGGTCTCATCTCTTTCCATCTTCATGTTGCACAACTTGTTCTTCAAATCCCTCTTTTGAGTAGGGACCTTATTCTCATAAATATTTGTGAGTGTATCAAAACACTCCTTTTTTGTCATTAATGGTGTGCTCACTGACATGAGGTTGTCCTTCACAAAGTCATATATGATCCTCTTTTCCTTTTCTTGATTCTTCTAGTAACTGGTTCTTCTTGGATTTGTAGTAGGCTATTCGATAACAGTAGTCACAAAGGAATCAATATCATGCTCTTCGAGAATGTTGATCACTCTCTGCTTCCATGTTTTGAAGTTTGATGTGCCTTCAAGTCGATCTTCCTGTCGAACGAATATTGATACAACCGCTTCAATATTTTCCCAATGCTTCAAGAGATGCATAGGTTTAGAATGTTTGCACAATACTAAGCTCTTGCACATGCTTTCTGTGATACCATGTCAATGTTTGAACAAATTTGAAGATGCTTGAACTTTAAAACTTTTGATACACAAATACGGTGCATGTGGATCTCATAATAAATTCAAACACACAAATTATTCAATCCATAAGACACATGATGTAACCTGGGAAAACCCTCCAAAATTCGGAGGATGAAAAATGCAACAAGCAATCCTTTGAGTATGATAGATAATGGTAGAGAATGATTTTAGAACACTTGTATATTTCTTGATAAGATATATATGAGCATTACTAGAGAATAGAGATCACTCAGAATACTATCATAGCCTTTCCATGTGAATAACACTCTAATAACAATCTTGTTCAGTTATACAATGAGAGGTAGCAAATGGATGCATGCATTTTGGGCACTGTGAACACTGTGTGCATTACCTATTGCACCTTCCTTGACTTGGTGCCAAGTTGTCACCTTGAAATTAGTATCCATGCAGAATATATACGCCCTCCATTAATTCATTGGTGTTAACTGCCTCTAAATGAATGTTAACTAATTGAACCGAACCAAATTGAATTGCAATGAAATGAACTGAATAACTAATTTCTTGACCATTAGTTAGGAGTATAACTAAATGTCTTTAGTGCTTCATAATCAGTTCCATCCACAACAACCACTTTGCATAAATCAAGGAGTTGATTCCTTAACCAGCGTAGATCCAAATCCATCATAGGCTCTATCAAGCGCCGAGATGGATCAAATCTCTCTAGGTGCAAACCTCTTCTTAGGTATCCATTGATTTGATTCAAACAAAAAGACACATTTTATTATTATTTAAGGTCCACATATAATATTTTTATTATTAATACTTAATATTATTTATGGCTAACATATACTATTTTTTATTATTTTTTATTTTTTTATGAACAAACATTGCATAATTTCCCCACACATGGTTTTAAAACCATATGCAAGGCCCTCCTACAATCGTGGTTGATTTAGGAGGCCTTGCACATGGTATTAAAACCATTTGCAAGGCCCTCCAAAACCATGTACAATAAAACCATGAGTTTTTTAGGAGGCCTTGCACATGGTTTAAAAACCATGTGCAAGGCCCTCCTACAATCGTGGGTTATTTAGGAGGCCTTGCACATGGTATTAAAACCATTTGCAAGGCCCTCCAAAACCATGTACAATAAAACCATGAGTTGTTTAGGAGGCCTTGCACATGGTATTAAAACCATTTGCAAGGCCCTCCAAAACCATGTACAATAAAACCATGAGTTGTTTAGGAGGCCTTGCACATGGTTTAAAAGCNCTCCCCCATATTAGATTGTTTTTGTGGCGGACATTTATTTTGGCCTATTAGAAAATTTATTTTTTATTAATAAAATTTTACGAATGTGATATTTTTTTTTATTTCGTGTTACAAAATCTCTCCCATAATATTCACTTTCACTATTAGTTTTTGCCGACATGTTAGTAACATTACATCACGTGACAAGATCTCCCCCATAATATTCACTTTCACTATTATTTTTTGCCGACATGTTAGTAACGTTACATCACGTTACATCACGTGACAAGATCTCCCCCATACTGGGCTGTAGAGCGCCTCTCGGCGCAATAAATGAAACTTGTTTTCCAAAACTTAGACTTAACTAATGTCTATGCAATTCAATTCCACTGGAGGTATGACATGGAAAATTCGAATCCTTACTCTATCTCTGTGCTCATCCCATTTATCATTAATTAATTCTGCATGGTCCATGAGTGTTTAATTAATTAATCATCTTTATCATATCATACTCAAAATAATTGTTTCCAACCTATGATCATATGTATTACCGTGGGTCATATAGTCATATGCCAAAGTAAATCAGTCTAGGGGTAGCTAATCCCTAAAGGATAATTATAGCACCTGGTGACCATGAATAGCCATACATCACATAGTATATCATCATGAATTGATATAACACAAGTCATATCCTCCTTATACAACACAAGACCAGTATTGATACAACACAAGGTCTTGATATTAATACAACATAAGATCCGAGTCTTAATATAAAATAATACCAGGATCTTAATACAACATAAGATCTCTATCTTTATACAACATAAGATCATAGTACATGAATATATCATGACCTCAACATCCTAGCATGATACAACACAAGCTATTAACTTAAGAAACATAAGTTTATGAAATTAATACAACATAAGTTCCAAACTTGATACAACACAAGTCTCATGGATAATGACTCTTGATGTTGTACATTTAACAATACATAGGCTACTTAGATAGAATTTGCATCAATTGGTATCAGAAAATAAATTTATCATGTGTAAGAGTCCATTTGTGATTGGACAAGGGTGTGATTCCACCTATGGTTGGGTAGAGTAACATAAGGTAGTAACCCAGTTGCAATTGTGGAGTTGTGACTTAGTCATATTAGAAGCAATGATGGATCAAAGAGGTGTTAATATCCGAGGAAGAAGACTGTGTGAAGAAACAAGGGTCACGATTGATCGTGAAATGATTGAACAGTGTGTTCAAGCCATGAAGAGTCTGAAGAGCGAGATAGTAGCAGTAAAGGAAGATCATAAGAGAGGACTAGAGATAAAATCCCTTGATCACAGTGATGTAGAGGTTGAAGATGAAGCAAATGCCCCTAAAGCTAAAGAGGAATAGGACCTCGGAGACAAGTTGTTGAAAGTGTTTTATAAGATGAAGGGTAGGTTTAAGATGGAGGTGTCCTCCTACTTATGGAGTTTGAACCCTGAAGAGTTATAAGACTAGATAAAGGATATGGAAAAATATTTTGATATGGAGTAGATAAAAGACCCCAAAAGGGTAAAGGTTATTTGTTTGACGCTAAAATTTCATGTCTCATTGTGGTGGGACAATGTGCAGGAATACATATTAAAGTAGGGAAAGTAAAAGGTGAATAACTTGGATGGAATGGTCGCCAAGTTGAAGGATAAGTTCCTTCCCATATACCACATGATTTCTATGTTTAAGAAGCTTTAGAACCTGTGACAGAAACAATTGATCATTAAAGAGTTCCTTGAGGAATTATGTTGATCGTCTATCAGGTCAAGGAAGACCATTGAAGGAGAAGAGGTGGTCACAAGGTATGTGGATAGATTGAAGTATGCCATTTAGGACAAGTTGAATCTATCAAGGTTTAGGATAGACTAAGAAGCATATCAACTAGCTCTGAAGGTTGAGGATAAACCGTTGCAGAATAATTCGACGAGCATGAGAAATCCAATGGGTCGAAGTCATAAGTTTGCTACAACCAGAGGGAAAATCAATGGGGCACGAAAGGAGGAAGGTTGTGAAGAGCAGAAGACAAAAGGCGTAACCAGAAAATGTGCACCTGATCGAAGAGAAGGAGATAAATATAGGGGTTGAGGCACATACTTCTTGATAGGATCCTTCTGAGGGAGATGTGTAAACCAACCCAAAGTCATCTGCTACAAGTGTCAAGAATTGAGACACAAAAAGTATGAGTGCCCAGAAAACTTGCATACAACAAACTGAGAAGAGGCCAAAAATTGGAGAGCTGAAAATGAGTCTCGCTTGACCGCGAAGGGGAACTTAGTCAAGGTCACATCAGAAGGAGGTCAAAACCTAAAAAACCAACAAGCACTATTGCAACTAATGAAAAAAGGAGAGGGATATGATGGAAAGTAAGTGCATTTTTTTGACAAAAGTAAATATTTGGGGCATATGTTGTATGACCATCATTGATGGAGGAAACACTAATAATTCGGTCTCAATATAAGTGATCGATAAACTAGGCCTTAAATGTTGACCACACCTGAACACTTATCAAGTCTCATGGTTATAGAAAGGTCACCATGCCATGGTGACATGACAATGCTTTGTCAACTTCAAGATTGGTGAGATATATGATAACATGCTATGCGATGTAATTCTAATGGACACATGTCATCTACTACTGGGATGACCATGGAAATATGAACAAAACATGGTGTATGATGTTCGAAAGAATACTATTATAGTCAAGAAGGATGGAAAAATATTTTGACTAATTCCCTTGGCCAAAGAATAGAATGATAAGGGAAAGGAGAGTGATTATTGGAAAAAGAGAGGGATGATCTGTTCAACTAAGGAGTTCTTGAAGGAGGAAAAGAAGCGACAATACTGCTTTGCAGCTATTCACAAAGGTCTGAGTGTTTACAAGCCATTGAAGGATATATTGACTGAAGTCATATAAGTGTTGTTGAGATTCAAGGTAATAATTGTCGATGAAGTGCTGACAAGATTTCCTCCGACAAGGAGTATTTCACATCATATCGACTTGATTCCATGACCAAGTTTTCCAAACAAGTTGTTTCATAGTATGATGCCAACGGAGAATGTCGAGTTGAATCGAAAAGTACAAGAATTGTTGGATAGAGGGATAATAAGAGAGATTATGAGTGTGTGTGTAGTACCATCTGTCCTAGCACTTGAGAAAGGAGGAGAATGGGGGATGTGCACCTATTCAAGTGCTATCAATCAAACGACAATCAAGTACTAGTTTACATTACCAAGAATGGACGATTTGATCGAGTTCTTGAATGGAGAGACATACTTCACCAAGATCAACTTGAAGAGTGGCTATCACCAGATAAGGATTATAGAAGAAGATGAGTGGAGGACAACGTTCAAGACAAAGGAAGGTTTATATTAGTGGTTGTTCATGCCATTTGGGATGACTATTGTGCCAAGTACATTCATGAGGATAATGAATGAAGTATTGAATCCATTTCTGGGGAATTTTATTGTGGTGTATTTTTACGATATTCTAAGTTTTAACAAGATGGATGATGAGCACTTGTCACATCTAAGAAAAATTACTATGGAGGTTGATCCTGTAGAAGTGGATGATAAACTTGAAGAAGTGTTCCTTCATGTAGAATAAGTTGGTATACTTAGGATTTATAATCTTGAGCCAAGGGTTGAATATGGACCCAGAAAAGGTGAAGGTAATTTAGATTGGCTTGAGCCTATGAGTGCGACAGAGGTGAGAAGTTTTAATGGATTTGCTAGTTTTTAACAGATGTTCATCGGAGATTTTAATCAGATATGTGCATCACTGATGATGTGCATGAGGAAGGATGAATTCAAGTGGACGGAGGCTGCTTGACAAGATTTTGAGAAGCTAAAGTAGAAGGTGATGGAGAGACAAATTTTAGCTCTCCCATATTTGGTTAAAGTATTTCAAGTCGATTATGATGCGAGTGGGTTAGAATTTTGAGCTGTATTAATCCAGGAGGGCCGACCAATTTCATTCTTTAGTAATAATTTGGATGACACCAAGCATAAATATCCAATTTATGACCAGGATTTTTATGCAATTGTACATGCATTGAAGAAGTGGAGGAATTATTTGCTTCCTAAGAAATTTGTGTTGTTCGTCGACCACCAAGCTTTAAGGTATTTGAATACTCAAAAAAATTTGAATAAGAGGAATATGAAGTGGGTTTAGTTCTTGCAGAGCTACACTTTTGTGTTGAAGTACAAGTCAGGAAAGATTAAGAGTGTTGCTGACGCATTGAGTCGAAGAATCGTATTATTGGGGATGGCGATTTTTCGATTGACATGGCTAGATTCCATGAGGTCCAACTATGAAGTTGATAAGTATTTTGTCAAGGCATGAAAGGAATCGAAGGGACCATGGACTGGTGACATAAATCCATACTTGGACTATTTCATCCAAGAGGTATACATATTCAAAGGTCACTAGTTATGCATCCCTAGAGGATTAGTGGGAGAGAGCTTGATCAAGGAATTACATATTGGAGAACTAGGAGGAGACTTTGGCATTGACAATACCAAGGAATTTGTTGAGGAGAAATATTATTGGCCAAGACTGACAACGAATGTGAATAAGTGGATCCAACAGTTCTGAGTTTCCCAACATGCCAAAGGGAGAAGTCAAAAAATGAGACTATAAACCTTTTCAAATGATGAATATACCATGGGAAGGTATCGACATGGATTTTGTGATAGGATTACCAAAGAAACAGTAGGGTAACGAATCATTCCTAGGTCAACATAGTTTTCTATGCTTACAAAGTTTAGAAAGAAGCATTCCTAGGTTGACATATTTTTGACATGTTAAAAGGTTAGGGAAGTTTGTATTGTAGAAAAGATGATGAAAATGTGATCTAATGTGGGTGTATGCAGGGCATTGTAAGATAAGGTGACTTTCATCCTCAATTATTGTAGTCTCACAGATATGATAAATCCTTTCCACCCACAATGTTTTAGGAATTTCCCAGCGTCCTATTTCACTATAAAGATCATTGAAGTTTGTTCTTATCTTGTCTCTATTAAGTTTCTTCTTTGAACTAGTTGAAAAAAATATGTTTTTTTTTTAATTCTAGATTAGGGTTAATTAGCTCCTCATAGTATCTTAATTTTATTTAACCTCTAATTTTTTATTCCCCACATTTTCTCTTTCAATTTAGATGTGATAATATTTTTAATGTTATTGATATCTTGTAAAGTGAAATTTTTGTCAATTTCCCAATGGTTTGAGAAAGACATGGCATTTGTGTACCAACCTCTCTTAAATAGTAGGTGGTATTGACTAGATTTTAAATAAATTTTAGGAAGTCTTAGGCATCCCATGTTATTTATCATGTACCTAGTCTTAGTGATTCTCTCGATGGAGGGAACAATCACTTCTAGAAGGAGAAGAGGGTAGGGTGTACTACTTTTAATTTTGAAGTTATACATTATGAAATGCTTCTTGATTTGTTCAATATTTCTCTAGTGTTATCTATATATGCTCAACCCCATATTTCACAACTATAAAAAATGATGGGAGTGACGAGAGTTTCAGAACTTAGAAACTTATTTTTATGCGACATCACAAGGTTTATTGATTTGCAATTGTTTTCAAGACCGAAATAAATTTTATTCCATCCATTAATCCATTTTCCAATGGTACAGTTCTAGTTTATTTTGCAATGAATATCAATTACGATATATTTATAAGAATACACTTCCTCCAATTTGTTATTGTCATATACAAAATTAGTGTAAGTGACCTTCTTGGACTTAATCATAACTTGTGTTTTGTTGGTGTCAATAGTCATACCCATATTAAAGCATAAACCCTTGATAATTATTCATTTCTTATAAAGTTCAAAGGGACACCTTTCCATAATAATGATATTATTAGCATAGAGAAGGATGGTGATGACTATTCTAGCTAAGGTCATGCCACTGTAATGCCAATGTAACCTGCTTCTTGTAAACAACCTTCTAGCTTATCGACATACATTCCTAAGAGGATAGTGGAGAGGGAGAAAACTTGCTTAACTCCAATATTACGATTAATATATTTTTATCACCCCCCTCAGTGCTTTTAAATTTTGTAGTGATAATTTTGTACACCCTTATCACAGTCACTATCAACTCGAAATGAACCTTTACCTCTTCAAATCTACTCCACAAGTTATAATTTCTAAGAACCATATTGAAAGACTTCCTAAAATCCACAAAGCAACAAAATAGATTGGATTTACTATTACGATATTCATTCGCAATGATACTAAGTATAATGAGGTTGTCCATGGTATAATGATGTCCTATAAATCTCGCCTTAACCTTTAGCATCCTTACCTTAACTTTCTAACAATACGTTGTTTTTTTTAAAATGATACCGTAAAGATTGGATAAGATAAGGCTAATCATAATGGTCCAATAATGAGAGGGATTACTTTTATCACCACTTTTAAATATAGGAATAATGAGGCTCTGAGTATAAGGATTAGGGAAACCTTTATTGATTGTTAGAATTAAGAGTTTATGAATGTGAGGAATAAGGATTTTCCTTCCAATTTTTAAAATTTATTCTTGGTATCCTTCAATATCCTTAGCTTTTCCATTTACAAGGCGCCTTATTGCAAAATTAGTGTCTTCTAATGACACAACTTCTTCCACTGTAACGAGGTTTTGAATGTTATCAATGACTTCCATGGATTTGTAAATATTTTTAAAGTAGGTTACAATATTTTGAATAAATCCTTTTATTATCTTTTGTTTTACTTGTTATGATTTGCCTCCATAATTTCTTAGGAGCCAACTTGGAGAGGTGTAATATATTTTTTTTCTTTTTATTTATATAGTGCATTTTTTTCTTTTAATTAGGGATTTGTATCTATTTATCTTTTCATATTTTATAGACTCTTCAATAGCCTCCTTGGTGTCTCTTCTTTCATTTTCTACATTATTTATCATACCATATGTCACAGTGCTAAAGATACAACCCATAGATGAAGCTTCATTCCCTTCTCTAGGTTGTGCGACACTTCCTAAGAACCACTCTCAATGGTGACACCAGCCTGAGATGATTCTTAAAATACTATGCATATTGAATCACACTTATGTTTTTCTTAATTCAACCATGTATGATTTAACCTATAAACACGTACGAAAAATGGAAACCACAATGAAGAACATAAGGATGTCGACGACACCTTAATGTGGTGCACCCAAAATTTCATATAATGAAACTTGGTTACAATAAGGGGATCTCTCCAAAACTTGACCACTTTATGAGAGTGTTAATTCAATGAAAATAAATCAAATCACAATCTAAACTGAAGTCTTTACCAAACCATTTTGTGTTCGCAAGTCTTCCTCAACACAATGCTTGTGGCAAGTCTCTCAATGATAATTACTCCACCGCTACACCGTTGAATATATGCATGTGCCAAAATATCTTACCAACCTCCAACTAAGAGAGTGTTCCCAACAAGACACTTTCCAACAAGGTATAATCATGCTCATAGGACTCACAATCCATTTGCTTGGTCTCACTATGCCTGATGCACTAGTCTTTTTGAAAAAACCTTCGATTGTACCAAAATTTCCAAAGGAGTGTCTTAACTTGAGTCTCATACCAAGAATCCTCAAGAAGTGAACCTTAATAAGTATTCCAAAATTCATGTTTCACAATGGATCCTAGAACATTTCTCTCTTGACTCTTTAGAAGTTCGCCACTTCTACCTCATACCTATTCCCACCTTTCCCAAACTTCATGTGCCCTCCTTCTTGGGTGCCTCCCTAAATAGGTGCACTCCTCTCTTTGAATACTGATGAATTCATGTTTCCTATTCCAAGGAAATTGCAACAATTCTTTTGGTTTCCTCTTAGACAGAGTGCACCCGCCCCCTTAGGAGTGTAGACAACTCTTGCTTCCAAATCCAAACTACCTCCTACTAATGTCAAGTGACTCTCCTTATTTATACATGTGACCAATTTCATCAAGGAATGCAACCAATGAGGATCCAAATTGCATGCCGTGTGGGATTCTCTTACCAAATACCTGAAAGTGTCCAAGTGTGTCTTCATGTCGTCTTCCAACCCATGCTGGTTGGCAACCTATAATATGTATGGGATTTTTGTTCAATCCACATAACACACTTATGTCAGAAGTGCAAAAGTTTTTGAACACAATTTCCCACTACCATGCAAGGTTCCCACCAAACAACACTACCAAAACAAATGATGGTTCTACCAATGGGTAAAGATCCCAACCATGCATCCCTCTCCTATCGCATTTTCAATCAACATGCTTCTTAAGTTCTCAAGAAAGAACCTCAATATTTTTATAACTTAAGGGCATGACACCCTCACCCACTCCAAATTTATGTCATCCCAACAACATCTCCATGTATACTCATATATCCATGAAGCACTATTCTACTGTCACTATTGCCAACAATTGTTGCAACCAAGTCTTCCTAAGAATCCTTCAAAATTGTCTAGCCATTGCACCCTTTAACCTACTGCTTCTTCAATAGTGCATTTCCTTGTCATCCCGTTGTCCATTTCTATCCCTCACATGTCAAATTAATTAGGTAACTAATATTATTATTGTGTTCAACTCAATGAGAATTAACTCCTCGTGCCTAAGATAGAAAACTTCCCTCCACACTTCAATCATCATATGAAATTCTGCCAAACCAAGGTAAGGTCATCACCTTTTCCTCAAAACCATCACAAAAGGGACTCTCATCACCTCCATCATATGTTTCTTCCCCTAAACTTGCTTGCATATTCTACAACAAATCACTTTCAATATGCCAAGTTCATGCGAAGTAGAAGGCCACAAAAACCGTGCAGGGTCCTTCAACTTACACGTCCACCACACCATTGCAACACATCCAAGAGTCCAGTTGGGTTGAGCACCTGCTACACTCTTAGGTCCCAACACTAACCTACAATGACGATCGCATGCTAGTATTCTTCCTGTCTCTATAATCTCTTTCTTCTTACCGTCCTCAATGGTAAGGATCTCTTCCTCTCCTTCAACCATCTATACACCACTACGAATCGTCACCTCCATGATATTCAATGTGGAGAAGTGGCGGTCTAGTCCTAGTGACTTGCTTCCATCAATATTCCATCCAAATTTTTCCTAGTAGGATGTTCAAGTCATAATCCATGCCCTTTGCAAGGCATGTACGAACCACTCGATGGTCGAATATTTGTTGCATCCATCATGTAACTAGGAAATTAAATACCTTGCTCTACCCAAGAAAGTGTTCCATGCTTCAGATCCACTACTACTATTTTTTCCAAGGAGAGCGTTGCACCTTTTTCTTAAGCATGCTAATCCACCACTTGTGACTCAACACATCCACTGTAAAGGGAACCTTCACTAACGCCCAAGGTTCCATTGTTGACTTATCAACAACAAGACATCCTTAGATATCAACAATAAGGGGGTCGCAGGTGGATACCAAGGCCACCTCCATTAAACACCATGATGCATCAACTTAGGTAGACTACCATGAAACTCATCATTGCAAGTGACCTGTCCAACCTGTTTTGTGACCATTCTACATCTTATGCATCTCTTGCAATAAAGTATGTCTATAGCACCCATATCTTCACTTACTAGGGTGGTCGATCTTGAATCCAAGGTCTAATACACACGCCATCCCTCCTTAGTTGCATCACATGGTATGGGCACTCATCTTCTTATGCCTATCACATGATCATGACCTTCATATTGGACTGCAATGACACTACCTCGATTCCTTCCATAGCTAGTTACAGCTGCAATGTTGTGTCTCTCCCAACATCACTAGATTCTCAAAGAAACATTTCTGGTAGGTCCCGAGATCATCATCGTCGACATCTTCCATGTATGTTTTGCTAACTTCTTGGTGCACTATGTTCCGTTCCACTTATAACAAAGCACATAGTGTGTCGAGCACATGTCTACTATGTCTTAGTCACACTATGTTTTATGCACACTTCCTATGCCACATCCGAGGCATTCGTTTTCCTCCCAAAAAATATTCACTCCTTGACTTCACCGAGCAAGAAAGATTCCGCTTTCTACATTCTGCACCAAGTCATGGCACTATATTCTCCAACGCACTTCTTGTGTCCAACTACTTTAAAATCTTCCACTTCACAAATCTATGACACAAAGAAAAGCACCCTATTATGTCGATCTTATGTCCTGTATGCAATTTGCAGTCTTGTAATGTGGGCACACAACCGGTGCAACATTTCAAAGTCTCCTGAAAGGTTGTCGATTACATTATGTGTTGGGCATACCACTGCCAAATGTGTGACGACTTAACTTTCAACTGCATTGTTTTTTGTTCAAGACTCACTTCTTTCCATGCACCTCACCTTATGCTTCGTTCTGGGCACAGTCCTTCCTAAGCACACCTCTTTTGATACTGCTACCGAGTGTAGTTTTCCAATCTACTTTTAATTATTTAAATCCTCTTTAGACATATATATGAATATAAAATTAAATTATATATAAATAATATAAAAAGGAGGCATCTCCATGTTGAAAATTAAATTTATTTATGAGGCATCTCCATGTCATAAACACTAATGTGAGTTTTATTTGAAAATAATAGTATATTAAAATGCAACTAACCCTGTAATGGTAAGTAACCTAAAAACTAGGCATTAAATATAATTAATTATGTTTATGCATGTAGTTTAAAGTTGGAAAGAATTGTTTCTAATTAATTTTCTAACAAAATAATATTAAAAGGAAAAGGAAAATTTAGCTCATGGGTTATTTTCAAGAAGAAGATTTGTCAATTTCCATTTTTTTTCAAAAATAATTTGCCCAAATTCTATGAGATACATTTTTTTACTCTAAAAATCGCTAAAACTGTCTAAAAAGTCTATAAATTCCTTATAAATTTGAATAATTTTAGAAAAATTTCTCCAAACAATTTATGGTTGCAAATTTATGAATTAGTAAGATTCACCAAGATTTCTATACTTTAAGAAAATTATGGATCCTTAAAATATTCCGTGATCATAATCTCTCTAAAATGGTATGGCTTCAAATAAGATTCAGTACATGAGTTAACAAGTGATTTTCTCTTCCTAAAATGTTTTGCTAAGGGTATATGCTCTTGTTAATCATTAAAATTAACTTAAAATCTCATCCTTACTTTCCTATAAAGCACTACAACTTGTAAATATGTGTTGAAACATCAAAAAGAGTTGAATGATCAAATGGAGATTGACGTAGCAAACATAAGCTAGAGTTGTAGTTGACGGGGTGCTATAATAATTATATGATGAAATTCGAGTAGTATTTCCAAGTTCCCAAAGATATGTTGTAGTTCTTATCTAAATAAAGTCAAGAAGGATCAAAGAAATGTTGTAGTTCTTATCTAAATAAAGTCATTATAAGAGTTGATTCAAAGTCCATGCCTCCTAATTTAAGAAGTGACCAAGGCATGCAAGAAAGGCTAGAGGAAAATGTTAAGCTTCCAAATGTGGTTTTGTAGTTGGATTGGAAATTATCAATATTGAAGCGAGGGTAATTGTTGTTAAATTCCAATAAGGGTGGGTACATATAGTTCTAAATAATACTGAATTTATCTATAAATATAGTTCAATTTTATTTATTTCCTATATTGTAATCGAGATCTCAATCTCTTTAAAATGACAATTTCTTGGATCTTTAGTTTCTTTAGGCCATCTAATCATAATTCTATCTTTCTAAAATAAAAGAATTATTTAAATATTCTTGGATACCCATGAAAGGTTGTTTGGTGTCAAGGTTTAATTACATATTTACATGTTATTATTGTATAATCTATGTATGTTAAGAAAGGGTTGATCCATTTTGTTAAGAATGACGAGAATGATTAAATCACAGAATTGGGATATATGTAGTTAAGTCAGAAATTTAAGATTTAATTTAGATATTGGATAAAAGTTTGAAAGTCACAAAATTTATAATTACAATTTAAATTAATGTACGATAAAGATAATTTATTTTAGATAATTTCTAACATTTGAGGGAAGGATTTTCCTAACTTCCTACAATCAACATAATCTACTTATTATAAATCAATGCAACTAATCTACAAAAGGACACATGTATAAATTTGAAGTATATTGATTGACAAGAGAAATGGCTAAATATGGCCTTGTAGCTTTTTATGTTAAAGGTACATTTAATAACACTCTATTGTATAACTAATATGTCAAACCAAGAGAGTCCTTTACTCAAAACCCAAATATCAGTTTTTCCTATAAGGAAGTCTCAGTCAAAGCAAAGTACCGATTTATGTGATTAACAAACCCTATATATCAAGGATCCTTGTCTATACTCAACTTGCCATATGTTCATTTTTACTGTTGTTAGACCACTGTTTATCCTCCTTATGTTATAGATAGGTATTCAGAGAAAGAGATACTTGAGGAATAGGATTGGAAGTATATACCCAACTTGAGTATTTACTAATTTACTTTACTTCTTTCTATTAGTTATTCAAATATTCATACTACTATTTTGATGATGCAGTTGTAACATGTTGGCTAGAATTTGGTTAAACATTTTTCCTTCCTTGTGCTCTTTTCCTCTCGGCATTCCTTTTCCCCCTCTTGGGGCAATTGCTAGTTTACTACCCTTGGTACATTTTAAAAGGAGGTGTGTGCCATTATATATTTAACAATTTTAGTATATCTAGTGTGCATGGAGCATCACACATTTGAAATTCAAGTGAAATTTGTGAAAGTTCTATAACATTAAAAGTGGAGATATTTTCAAGGTTTACAAATGGGTCCACAAATCTATGTACTAAGTAAATAGCAATCATTTAATTTCAAATATATGAACAAATTTTTAAATCTAAATTTTAAGTGTCTTTTCACATTTGGTTCCAACATCCATCCCAAGGATGTAATTTACAATACATGTCTCATGAGCTATCATTTTATGTGTGAAATTTCATGCACATTTATACCTCTAGTTTAAGGATAAATCATATACATATATAAATGTGAACCATATATACATAAATAAACATTACCTCTAGTTTAAGAATTTGTTGTTTTCACATGTATACATATTGGATTTAATTTGTTCTAGAGAGTGTTCATTGTTATGAATATTTGACTATCAATTAGACTAGATGATATTTGAATTCCTATCAAAATCAACCTTGAGGATTAAAATTTAGCTCTCCAAGGGAAATTCTGAGAACACACAATTTTTTGCTATATCTAGATTGATACTAGTTACACTAGTGTGCAATGATATTCTCAATCATGTATGAAAAATTCACTACATTATTTAGTATATAAAAAATTATTTGTGATCAATAATAAATGAAATAAATTAGATTAAATTGTGACCAATAAAAATTGTATAATATCTTGAAAATCAGATGGCTACAAATTGATCAACATGACCATTTCGTAACTAATTTCAACATGATAATTACATAATTAATTTTGAAACATGACAATTGAAAGAATGAGGTAAGAACTAAAAATTAAGAAACTTGTTTTAAATAATTATCATTCAAAAAATGAAATAAGAAAAATATCTATATCGCCTCAATTGGAAATGGATCCACCAAAGGTTGAACTCTGTCGTCTTCTTGTTTCTCTCTCAATGTTGCTCATCATTGCCTCATCCTTTCGTTTGTATTTTCTCGTATTTCTTTTTCATTAATTTGACCATGATCATGTTTCCTACTTCAATGTTTCGTGTTTCCCATGTTGATAGTGTTGATGTATTTCTAACTTCGGAATGTATTCACTTGTATATCTTATGTATTATAGCCCGATGTTTATTGCGGGAAGTGTCTATAATGTATTTGAGTCATGTCATGCCTCGATGTTCCTATCGAGAGATTCAATAATGTAAACAAGTCATGTAAATTCATTGTGGGTAACCCTCCTATTGATCAAGGGTTAAAGTCCCCACAGTTGTGGGGCCCTAGGGTTATTAGACTCTCCTAGAGAAGTCGGCCCTAGTGAGTTATTGTCAAGTCAGGAATTAGTATAAATAGAGAGTGAGCCTCTATATTTATCACGCATTCACTCACACTCAGTTGTAGCACATAACTAAGAGAGAAGAAGTTGTTGGGACAAGAGAGAGAGAGTCTACAGCTGTCGGGAGATCATCTTACTGTTTTTGGGGTTTTGCTTTTGGTGTTGATTCTATCTTTGAGGAAGTTGTGGGGTTTTATCCTTTATGGTTTCCCTGAGGAAAAACTTTGTGTTTAGTGTCTCTTATGTTTGATTGTTGTGCTTGTTATTTTCTCAGTTAAAGATCCTAAGATAATGCTAGCTTGAACGATAAAAATCTAACATGGTATCAGAGCTAAACTGAGAAGAAGACACTATGCAGCTGCGAAAAATAGGGATTCCTACTTTTTGGATCTCTCTCCTAATATTTTCAGCAAAAGAAGGTTGGGATGACTCTCCTCTCTAGGGCGCATCTTTCTATTGAAGCAGAATCTGATTCTGAGCATTTTCAGTTTTTGACCTGACACTACTACCAGAAATTAGGGCTTTCCACAGAAGTGGAATTTTTGAGTGATCCAAGGCTTGGATTTATCTCCTCCCCAAAATCGAAGTTTAGATATCAATATCAAAGTTTTTGTTTGGACAGAACTCTGTGAAAGTCAAACCCTATTCTGCTCCTGAATCAGCTCTACAGAAATTCAGCTCTAAATCCAAATTCGACATATTAACCTGGTAAGATCTAAATATTTTGTATTTCCATTTGAGGTTCTCTGTTAAGATGTCTCATCATACTAAGCTTGATGAAAAGCTTGAGGGAGCTGATAACTTTCGATCTTGGAAGTATAGGATCTCCCTGGTCCTGAAAGAAAATGAGTTGGACTCTTACATCAATGAAGAAGTTCCAGTTCCAGAGGGAGATGAGGCTAAGGCCTTACATAAGAATAAATTGGTCATGGATAAGAGGATTATTGCTGATTCAATCAAGGATCACCTCATAACACATGTGTCCTCCGTAAAGACACCTAAATCTATGTTTGATTCCTTGACCAAACTGTTTGAAGGAAATAACATAAACTAGAAAATGACTTTGAGGAACCAGTTAAAGAATGTGAAGATCCAGAATGCAGAGACCATACAGACATACTTCACAAGGGTCTCCTAGACCAAAGAACAACTTGAAGCAATGAATGAAGAAGTAGAGAATGCAGAAATTGTGATGACCACCTTGAATGGTCTCCCTAGGACATGGGGCTCTTTCATTCAAGGGATCTGTGGCAGAAAGAAGCTAGTCAATTTCAGCAGACTATGGGAAGAATGCTCACAAGAATAAGCTCAAATAGAAGCTTGAGAAGAAAATATGGGAAGTGAATATCAAGCTCTCACAGTACAATCGAAGAAAAATAGAAGGGACTATCATCATTCTAAAGGTAAGCATCCTCCCTCCAGAAAAACTCAACTCAGATGTTATACTTGTGATGAAATAGGACATTATGCTATAGATTGTCCTAGAAAAAAAAGAAACTCCCACAAGAAGAATAACAACAAGAGAAGACATCATGCTCATGTTGCATAAGATGATGAACCTTCCACAAAGAGAATCAAGCAAGAAAGTGATGATTCTTCAAGTGATGAAGAATATGTTTTGATTTCCGCTCTCACGGGAAACATCACACATGGAAGAAATGATTGGCTTATAGACAGTGGGGCTTCCAAACATATGATAGGTTTCAAAGAATCCTTTGTGAAACTATCAGAACATGAATCACCCCACAAGGTGAAACTTGGAGATTACTACCAGTATTCAATAAAAGGTAGTGCGGAATCCTCCTATAAGATAGACTCTGGAAAGTCTATGAAGATGAAGGATGACTTATTTGTAACAGGACTAAAGAAGAACCTCCTCTCCATATCTACATTAGATGAAAAAGGCATGACGATTTCATTTGTAGATGGCCAAGTCCTTATGTGGCCAAAGGGAAAGACTATAGATGATGCAGTATTAATTGGAGAGAAAGAGGGGGGAATATACAAATTGAAGGGCCAACCAGAACAAGCTTTGGTCCATGAATCAGTAGAGCCAAATGAACTTTGCCATAGAAGGATTACACATGTGCACTACAGAGAACTACCACTTGCAAGCAAAGTTGTTGAAGGACTTCCAGAAATTCAGACAAAACATGATGATGTCTGCAAAGGAAAGAACACAAAGAAGACATTTCCAAGTACTAAGAGCAAGGCAAAAGGAATATTGGAAATCATTCACTTCGATGTATGCAGTCCGATTTCATCCAGTTCATTAAGCGGGTATGTATAGTATGTTTCGTTTATTGATGATTTTTCTAGGAACACATGGATATACTTCTTGAAGAACAAAGATGAAGTATTCAACAAGTTCAAGGAATCCAAAGCCTTAATCAAGAACCACACAGAGAGGAAAATTAAGACCTTTCACTCAGATAATGGCAAAGAATTCACATCAAATGAATTCAAATAATTATGCAAATATTCAGGGATTAAGAGGGAGTTAACCACTCCATATAATCCACAATAGAATGGGGTTGTAGAAAGGAAGAATAGAACGATCATGGAAGCTACAAGGGCCATGCTTCATAATCAAGATCTTCCCATGCATCTATGGGCAGGAGCTGCCAGAACATTGGTGTATGTACCGAACCATACTCCACACAGAGTACTAGAGCACAAGACACCTGAAGAAGTATTTTCTAGAAAGAAACCAGAAGTTAGCCATCCCAGAATATTTGGCTTTCCAGTGTACATACATATTCCGAAAGAAAAGAGGAAAAATTTAGATCCTTCAGGAAGGAAGGGTATATTTGTGGGATACTCTGAAAGCTTGAAGGCTTACAGAATATACTTCCCAGGATTCAAGAAGATCGACATCAGCAGGGACGTAACATTTAACGAAGACTCATCTTACAACAAATCCATAAAGAAACCTGCTGAAGAACCTGAAGAAACATAAGTACCCAGAATTCATGACATAACCATGAATGAATAAATTCAAGAAGAAGATAGAGAATTAGCAGAACCTCAAGAACTTGTAGATCCATCTTAGGAGAAGAATCCTCACAAGAGGAAACCTACTTGGGTACGAGAAGCTATCCAAGGTGCAGAAAGATATGGGGCTCCAGAATAAAATCATAGAGAAAGGAAAAGAACCAGGTCTTGCTCTAGTTATGTAGCCTTATTATGTGACTTCATCGATAAAGAACCTTCCAACTATGAAGAAGTGGTAGAAAGGAAAGAATGGAAGGATGCTATGATCGAAGAGTATCAAGCGATCATGAAGAATGATGTCTGGGATATTGTCCCAAGACCAGAAGGTAATTCTGTTGTAACTTCCAAATGGATCTACAAGATCAAGCATACTGCAGATGGTAGCATAGAGAAATATAAAGCAAGATTTGTGTCTCGTGGCTTTTCCCAGAAAGAAGAAATAGATTATGAAGAAACGTTTGCACATGTAGCTAGATACACTTCCATTAGATCAGTACTTGCTCTGGCTATAGTGATGAAATGGAAGATACACCAGATGGATGTCAAGACTACTTTCTTGAATGGTGTAGTGGAAGAGGAAGTGTATGTGGAGAAGCCACTCAATTTTGAGACACATGACAGGGAGTCTCATAAATGTAAATTGAAGAAAGCCCTGTACAGTTTAAAACCGGCACCTAGGACATGGTATGGCATAATTGATAGCTTTCTATCTAGTTTGGGCTTTACCAAGAGTAAAGCAGATTCCAATCTTTACTACAAGGTTGAAGATGGTAACTCAGTGATACTCCTATTGTATGTAGATGATCTGTTTGTAACAGGTATGGATGGGTTGATTGCTGATATGAAGAGGAAGCTTGCTGCCGAGTTTGAAATGAAAGACTTGGGTATGATGCACTATTTTCTAGGCATGGAGGTGTGGCAGAATGAGGATGGAATATCCCTCGGACAAGGGAAGTATGCAGTAGAGATCTTGAAGAGATTTAGGATGATGGACTGCAAGGCCATTACCACACCTATGGCATCGAACTTGAAGCTATTAAGTGATGCTTCATCCGAGTCGGGTGATGCCACGATGTATCATCAGATGATTGGGTCCTTGATGTACTTGAAGAATACGAGACCAGATATTTGCTTTGCTATGAACACCTTGATCCAGTTCCTGACAGATCCGAGACAAGTTCACTTGATTGCTGCAAAGTATATTCTGAGGTACCTAAAGGTTACAGTTGATTATGGGCTCAAGTATAAGGCTGATCAGAAGATTAACCTGGAAGGTTATGTTGATTCAGATTGGGAAGGTAGTGCCATCGATAGAAAGAGCACTTCAGGGTGCTCCTTCAGTATGGGATCAGGTGTGATCTCTTGGTTTAGCAGGAAACTGTCTTGCGTGGCAATGAGTACAACTGAAGCAGAGTATGTCGCAGCTTGTTTAGCTAGTTGTGAGGCAGTATGGCTGAGGAAGCTACTATCTAATTTATTTGATCTCCAGTTGGATGCTATTTGTATATATTGCAACAACCGGAGTTGTGTGAAGTTGTCTGAGAACCCGGTGTTCCATGACAAGTCGAAGCATATTGATATCAAATATCACTATATCAAGGATATGGTGCAGAGGGGAGCACTAAAGCTCCAGTATGTTGCGACGGACGAACAAATAACTGATGTGTTGACTAAGCCATTGGCCAGAGTGAAGTTTGAGTACTTCAAGGAGAAGCTTGGTGTTCTCCAGATCGAGGTTCCCTCCAAGTGGAAGTGATGAGTCCATGAACCATTCTGACATGGTGAGAGGATTGGTTCCTTCTATGGTTAGATGTAAGTGCTGAGCCATTCTGATATGGTGAGAGGATTGGTTTCTTCCATGGTTAGATGTAAGTGCTGAGCCATTCTGAGGTGACTGTGGGATGTGTTTCCACATGATCAAATATAAGCACTGAATTCCATTCTCTGGGAGAATGGAGGCACCTGGTTAGTTACCAGGAATACTCATCTTGGAGCCGAGGGCCATTCTGATGTGATTGTGGGATGTGTTCCCACATGATCATATGTAAGGTAGAGCCATTCTGACATGGGGTCAGGCTGGGCCCTCCCATGGTCAGATGTAAGGGCAGAGCCATTCTGACATGGGGGTAGGAGGGGCCCTCCCATGGTCAGATGTAAGGGCAGAGCCATTCTGACATGGGGGAAGGATGGAACCTCCCATGGTTAGATGTAAGGGCAAATCCATTCTGACATGGGGGAAGGTTGGGATCTCCCATGGTCAGATGTAAGGGCTGATCCATTCTAACATGGGGGTAGGCTGGGCCCTCCCATGGTGAGATGTAAGGGCTGGGCCATTCTGACATGGGGGCAGGCTGGGCCCTCCCATGGTCAGATGTAAGGCCTAGGCCATTCTTCCATGGTGGTGGATGTGTTCCTCCCATGGTCGGATGTGAGTGTTGGGTGTGCCATTCTGACATGGGGGCAGGCCGAGCCCTCCCATGGTCAGATATAAGTGCTGGACGAGCCTTTCTGACCATGTTAGATATAAGTGCTGAAGAAGATGAAGACCTACTTGGAGGCTAGGCCTACAACCAGCATGAGAAAGGGATGGCTCTGTAGAACTTCTTATGATGAGAAGAAACAAGAGACAACACCAATGATGATAACCCAGTGATGATCCAAATTGAGTGATGATGATCCAGCAATGATGATCCAGATCGAGTGATGATCCAGATCCATATGAAGATAACTTAAAGATGAATATGACTTAAAGATGAAGATGACAAGAACTCGATGATGATACAAATGATACAAAGAATAATACTTGTGCTGATAAATTGTGTCGAGGGAATACCTTCCTAGTTAAGAGGGAGTGTTGATGTATTTGTAATTTTGAAATGTATTCACTTGTATATCTTATGTATTATACCCCAATTTTTATTCATGGAAGTGTCTGTAATGTATTTGATTCATGGCATGCCCCGATGTTCCTATCGAGAGATTCAATAATGTAAACAAGTCATGTAAAGTCATTGTGGGTAACCCTCCTATTGATCAAGGGTTAAATTCCCCGCAGTTGTGGGGCCCTAGGGTTATTAGACTCTCCTAGAGAAGTCATCCCTAGTGAGTTATTGTCAAGTCGGGAATTAGTATAAATAGAGAGTGAGCCTCTCTATTTATAACACATTCACTCACACTCATTTGTAATGCATAACTGAGAGATAAGAAGGTGTTGGGACAATAGAGAGAGAATCTACTGCTATCGAGAGATCATCTTACTATTTTGGGGGTTTTGGTTTTGGTGTTGATTCTATCTCTGAGGAAGTTGCAGGGTTTTCTCTTTTATGGTTTCCCTGAGGAAAAACTTTGTGTTCATTGTCTCTTATGTTTGATTGTTGTGCTTGTTATTCTCTTAGTTAAAGATCCTAAGATAATGCTAGCTTGAATGATAAAAATCTATAGATAGGTGAGTAAGAAATGAAAATGTCCAATTTCCTTTCAAATCCTTAGAAAAATATACACTAGATGACAAACGCAAGAGGATAAAAATGGAGTTACAATTAATCAATTAATTTTTATGTGTGTTTTATAAATTCGTTTATATAATATAGTTCATTAAATGTGAATTGTAGGTAGGTAATTCACAGATCAAGCTAAAGCAAAGGAAATGGAAAAAATAGATTAAAAATATGGCGCGCACTAGCTCGATTGAGCTATTAAGATTGATCTAGAATTTTTAGTATGCTTCATCGAGCTTCCGGTTAACCACACTTTAACCATTGATCGAGGTATTTCCAAAATGCACATAAATGCTTGATCAAGGTTTTCTAAATATTCAATTGATATAATATCTTGATCAAGGGATTTATGTAGAAATTAATCCTGAGCTTAGATTAATTGAACTCAAAAATTACTTGAAAAATGCGAAGATTCACTCAAAATGGAGACTGAAAATAGTGCATAACATAAAATTTTATTTGAATAAGTTTACACCAGCCATCCTTATGACAAAATAGGTTTTCCAAATATATATTTACATCATATATTTGAATGCATAAAGATTCCATTCGAATCAACACAAAAGAAGGCTTGCTAAACTAGTCAAAATCCGCAATATGTGTATAAAACACTTTCTAAATATTTCAAGATGCTAACCAATTGGATGAATGAGTTGTTACAGCTTATAAGTTAAGGAAAGTGGACAAATTCATGCTTTTAGGAGAGAAAAAGAAGGATGGCGAGTTGTGAAAAAAACTAGGCAATTTCCTTAGACTAGTTTTCACCTTTTGCCTTAAAAGCTACTGAAAAAGAAGGAAACTTTGGATAAGGAAGGAATGCACACTTGCTAAACTGGGAATTCTGATGGGTTGTCAAAACCATTTCCAGAATCTTTCCAAATCCCTCATGGAGGAATTTTAGGCAATTTTGCCCACAAAAATGCAAGTCGATGCCAACTAGCTAGTGTAGGACCTAGGAATTTAACCAAAATGATTAAATTTTATATCCTAAGTATGGGAATGGGTTTTGATTATTATAACACCCACTAATAAGCTTGAATTATGTAAAATATCATATATATAGGTCCTATAAACAAGTCTTAGTCACCCTTTACATACTACTTGTCCATACAAAACAAGGAAAGAGGCAAAACCACAAAGGGGTAAATCCTCCCTTAAACATGGACATGAAAAAAATTGTATGAAATATATTATTCAATCAGTATTCACCACATGATCAAATATACCGAACATTTATTTGATATTTCTGAAAGTATTCTCATAAAAAACCTTGTTGAAGATGTTTGCAACTTGATTAGATGGTGTGCAATAATGCATAGCAATGACCCCATCATGCACAATCCCTATGATGTAGTGTATATGGATTTATATGTGTTTGGTTTGCTGCCTCGGTACTAGATCAGTTGAGATTCAAATGGTACTTTGGTTGTAACTATAAATGATTGTATAAATCTCGGATTCAATCCCAAACTCTCCAAGCATACCTTGCAACCACAAACATTGAGTAGTTGCATTCACAACTCCTATGTATTCTGCCTCTGTAGATGAAAGTGCAATGGGACTTTGATTTTTACTTGACCAGATGATTGGTCCATGATACAAGCATAAACACATATCCATAATTTGATTTTTCTATCAGTGTTATCACCTGCCCAATCAGAGTCAGTAAAACCAACTAACTCTAGGTCATATTTTGCAACATAGTGAATCCCATGAATTCTTGTTCCTTGTACAAAGTTCATGATTCTTCTTTATTCCCTATAATGTAAGTCATGAGGTTGATACATGTGTCTGGAAGCCACACTCACTACATAATATATATCGAGTTGAGTATGAGTAAAAAAAAGAAGACAACCAACCAACTACCTATATACAGTGTTGTTTACCAATGGAGTGGACTGTGCTTCTTCAAGATTAACTCCTGAAAGGAAATGAGTCTTGATTGGATTTCAATCCTTCATGTTGAACTTTTTTGAATAGGTCTGAAGCATACTTGGACTTATGTACCTTAATTCCAAGATCTGATTAAGAAATTTCAATCCCCCAAAATTGTCTTAACAATCCCAAATCGGTCTTGGAGAAAGCACGGTTCATTGCACCCTTCAAGGAGGAAATTTATTTCTTGGAAAATTCCTATGATCAGAAGGTCATCTGCATACAAAACAATAATTATAATTGAAACATGAATCGACTTCAAATATACATTTGGGTCAGACTTGCATCTACTATATTTTAGTGATAGCAAAAAGCCATAAATCTGGGCATACCAAGCTCTGGGAGCTTGTTTTAGCCCATACAATGATTTACTCAACCTGCACACAAGATATGGATTAGTAAAAAAACCTTATGGCTGTTGCATATATATCTGTTCTTTGATATCTCCATGTAGAATTAACTTTTCACATCCATGTGGTGTCTTATGGAGTCCATCTTTTCCACTGGTCAAAAGGTCTCATTATAGTCAATGCCTTAGATTTGGGAGAATCCCTTGTCCACTGACCTTATTTTATACTTCATAGGAGAGCCAAAAAAAAACAAACTTTGTCTTGAATACCCATTTTCACTTGACTATCTTTCTCCCTGGTGGGAGATTGACTTGTTCACATGTCTCTTTCTTCTGGAGAAAATGGTATTCTTCCTTCATGGATATTTTCCAAATTGGATCTTATGTTTCTTATTCATGTGTATGTGGGTATTATTCAACCATTATATAACACTTCTCATCAAAGAGGGGGTCCTTTACAGAAAGGGAACACTTGAATTGTGATCTAGTTCTTCTAAAATCACTAGGATTCCCAACTAGATCCCTAGCTACATGAATGGTATTTGATTCCCACTTTGGACTTGTGGGTGTGTTAGGATATGAAATTTAATCATCATTATCAGAAATATCATAATCATAAAACTTATCATCATCTTCACTTACAATCAAAGGTGGAGGAGGTGAGGAGGACTCTCTAATTTTTGTTGCTGGCATAGACTCTTGTTCAAACTGAACACTCCTTTCAATAAAGGATCTTTGAGTGCTCATGTTGATTAAATTACACCCTTTTTAATATTCATATTACCCAACAAATAGGCACTCTTGACTTTGAGGTTCCAAATCCTTGCTCTTTTCTGTTGGAATTCTAGTCCATGCCCTAGAGCCAAAAATCCTGAAATGAGGCACATCTAGCTTGTGCCCACTCCAAGCTTCAAGGGTAGTGATTCCATAAAGATGCTTGTGAGGCACCCTATTCTTGATGTAGGATGCACATTTTATAGCTTCAATGCAACAATTTGGTGGCAAAGTCTTAGATTCCATCATACAAGTATCCATCTCCTTGAGGGATTTATTCTTTCTCTTAGCAACACGATTCTGCTGAGGTGTGTAAGGAATATAGTGCTACATATGGATACATGCATATTTAAAATATTGAATGAACTCATACCTGACATACTCACCACTATTATCAGAACTAAGGATCTTGAGTTTCCTTCCAGATTGGTTCTCAACCAAGGCTTTGAAAACCTTGAAGAGGTCAAAAACTTCAAACTTGTGTTTGAGGAAGTAAACCCAACAATATATGGAAAAGTCATCTATAAAATTAAGGACATACTTGGCTTGAATCATGTACATATGAGGAGAAGTACCAACATGTCACCATGGATTATATCAATAGGTGTTGAGGTTCGATCATGAATGACTCTTTCATACGTATGCTTTGGGTGTTTTCCTAGAATGCAACCCTGACATATTCTCTTGGAAAATTTGATCTTTGGAAACCCTATGCACATGTCTTTTCCACACAAATATGAAAGATACTTTTATATTAAATGGCCAAACCTCTCATGACAAATCTTGCTCGCTTCATTAGCATGAGCAAGGAGAGAAGAGGGGGCTGAGAAAGACATTAAGTGTGAGAACTTGCACACTTTCTACTTGTGATCCACAAAACCTTTAGCAATGACTCTACCATTCACAATATCTTAGATTTCAACATCATTGGAGTAAAAAAAACCTTATTAGGAGACCTAGTGTGGGTCATCTGATAGTATCATAAGAGATTAGCACCAAGACCTGGGACATACAAGACATTATTGAAGGAACCATGGTCAAAATATATGGTACCCTTAACCTTAATTTCAGTTTTTGAGTTCTCTACCAACAAAATATATGGACCTTTCGAATAATCAAGAGAGGATAAGGCCTCCCTTGTCGAAACCATGTGAATTGAAGCTCCATAATCAATGATAAAGGAAGGATATATTACAGTGCTTGCAACCGAGGCATGAAATTTTTGCTTGTCTTCAAAACTTGATCCTCCTTCCTTATTCATTTATCCTTTAGGAAGTGAGATGTTGTGTTTTTCCAATATTTGAGTCAACATATTGATTTGTTTCTTCACGCAAGAGCTCTTAGGATGAAATCCCTTACCACAGTATGTGCACTTTCTCATTTAACCATTACCTTTGTTCTTATTGGAGTTCTTCTTCTTGGATTTTGAGGACTCCTCATGAGACTTGGAATTGTGTCCTTTTTTATCAGGAGGCTTCTTAGCTTTCTTCTTTCATTAGGAATCCACCTTTGAATCTCCTGCAACCAAAGCTTGATATTTGGAAGACTGGATGGTGCCCATCATGACCAATTTTTCTTTCTCATAAGTCAAAGATCCATGAAATATGCTAGTGAAGGAATCTTCTAGGTTTGAGCTGTCAGTTTGTAGCATGGAGGGTCGAAATAAATATTGAGTAGTCAGGGCCAAACTTCGAAAGGATGGACAAGAATAAATTTTCATCTTTCTTTTTGACACCACATTGTTTCAACTGCAAAACCAGTGATTTGAACTTCTAGAAATAGACTTGCAAGGATTCAAAGATGTTTGAACTCAGTGAAATCAACTCGTTCTCCAGTTGATGTCCCCTCATTTCATATGTCTTCCCAAATAAAGTTTGACACTTCTCTCATACTTCATTTGGTGATGTGAATCCATCAAGATGGAAAAGAAGGTCTCTGGAAATGTTGAGACACAAGAGACCATATGCCTCATCTCTATTATTATGCCATTTAAGCTTCTCTACTACTGCATCAGGCTAAGCTTCTGTTTCCATGGTCAATATATAGAGGACTTTACTCGTCATCATAATCTCCATATGTGCCTTCCATTCGAAGTAGTTGAATGGAGTCAAGATGATATTGTGAGATTGGTCTGTTCTTCAACAACTACGCCCTTATACAGACAGACTACGCTCCTAGTGAATGATGTCGATCCTGTAAGAAATCAATAGTGGAGGAGAACAATCGAGCTACCAAGGCTCTAATGCCATGTGGAAATTAATCCCAAGCTTAGATAATTTGAACTCAGAAAAAATTGTTTGAATAACATGCATAGATTCACTCAAAATGGAGACTGAAAATAGTGCATAACATAAAATTTTAATTGAATAATTTTACACCAGCAAACCTTATGACAAAAAATACTGTCCAAATATATAATTACATTAGATATTCGAATGCATAAATATGTCATTCGACTCAACACAAAAGCATTCTTACTAAACTAGTCAAAATCCCCCATAGGTGCATAAAACACTTTCCAAATCTGTCAAGATGCTCACGAATTGGGTGAATGAGTTGTTACAACTGATAAGTGAAGGAAAGTGGACAAACTCATGCGTATAGGAGAGAAAAAGGAGGATGTGTTGTGAAAAAAACTAGACAGTTGCCTTAGACTAGATTTTACCTTTTTCCTTAAAAGCTGTTGAAAAGGAAAGAAACTCTCCATAAGACAAGAATGCCCACTACTTAAACTGGGCAGTCTGATGGATTGTTATAATCTTATCCATAATCTTTCCAAAATGCTCCTGGAGGCAGTTTAGGCATGTTTGACCAGAAAAATTCAAGTGGATGCCAACTAGATAGTGTAGGACCTAGGAATTTAACCAAAATGATTAAATTTTATATCCTAAGTATGTGAATGAGTTTTGATTATTCTAACAATTTAAAACAAACTTTTAGTCCCCTTTTTTAAAAGTCCATTTTTATGTTATTTTTGCTAGACTTAAACCCTATCCTAGAATGCACCTTAGATGGAAGACTTGATACCAATGGATTCGTTGACGAATCATCTACCCATTGAGATATAATCTATGTGTTTCTAAGTTCATATAATAATTTTTATTTTATTCTGAAACTAATACTTACAAAACCATATCCACAAATTTGAATCAGTGCAGAGAAAAATCAACAACATAAAAAGTATACGACAAAAAAATTTCAAAAAATATTTACACCCCATACCGATGAATGCTCTTCAAAAGGATTTTTAAATTTTTGTAACTAGTAAAAAAAAAGCTATGTGCACACATGTGTGCGAAATGCAATTACAATTTTGAATTGATGGTTTTCAATATATATATAATTTTCCATCATAAATAATAATAAAAAACGTGCACCCCAGTGTATTTTGTGTAGCTTATGTTCATATATATATATATTTCAAAAACTATGCATTTATCACTAAATTATTTTATGTGGACACAAGCCACATGTAAATTTTGTCTCAAATTTACAAGAACAAACCTATCATTAAATACAATTTTATTATTTCTTTTTAAAAATATAGATGGAAAGACAACATAATTCCTTACAAATTGTTGTTTTGTTGCCTCTCAAAAATCAAAAGACATGTGAATTTTGAGAGCTTTGATTTAATAATTGAGTAAAAAATTGAATTTTCACTATCACTTTTGGCCAAAAAGTGTTACTCATATATATATAACGTGATTTTTGGTTGACAACCCATTTAATTAAAAAAAGTAAGTGTTAACTTGTAGTTGAGATATAGACAAGAAGTGATTATAACTACACTTGAAGAACATATAATAAATAACCTATTTGTGTCACTTAGCTCATGACCTATTGATATTCACCAAACACAAATTAAAACACAAGTTAAGTAGTTATATTGATTTTAATCCTCAAGCATTTTATGCTTTTGTTGATGTAGATATCATGGAATCTAAATAACATTAATTAATGCACTCTAAGTAACGTTAATTAATTCTAATCCTCTATGTGTGTTTTTACTATGCGTTTCAATTTGTAACGATGAATACTATTTCTCTTGATTTTAGAGGTTGAGAGTTTTATCCATCTTCTTGCTAAATATTTCTTCCCCTACAAAATTTTCTATTTTAAAAATAAGGCATTGAATATTTTAAATAATTTGTTTTAAGTTAGGATTTTAGAAATGTTTTAACCAAAGTAATTAATAAGTATTGTGTTTTGTAGAATATTTTGTAAAAAATGTTATTGTTATTCGAAAGATACTTTATGATAATATTTTACAAGAATTTGTTATTTAAAAATATTTAGAAGAATTTTATTATTGTATTTCGTTATTTTAATTTGAAAGGTATTTAAAAGAGTAAATTTAAACGAATTTTAGTGTTGCATTTTGTAGAAATTTTTATAAAAACTTGTACTTTGAAAGATATTTTAGAGGAACATTGTTATTGTAATTTTGAGGATACTTTCAATGTTTTTATTGTCTTTATTATTATACCTTTAAAATATTTTAATGCACTTGTTATTATATTTAATATGAGGAATTTATTAGTGTATTATATTAGGAGTTTATTATATTTGATATGAGGAATTAGTTACTCATGTAGAAGGTGGATGTATTTTAAAACATGTATAAGTAAATGAGCGACAAGCGACACTAGATCTTCATGACGCATTCGCAACACAACATACATCTATGCATCATTGACAATGTAAAGAGAAGAACACTACAAATGTGCACACCATAATCAAGTGCACGACTTAATTATGATGTAACTGTCTTAATTATGAATGATGTTAATTGATAACGGTAGGTGAAAAGTATTCAATGATTAATAACATATTTAACGATTTAAATTCTCAACTCGAGGAGAACGTAAATTTGTGAAATACATGTAAAATATATACAGAGTTAGAGTAACACTAACTTAATTTAATATTAAAAAAGAAAACATGTGTGACTAAAATTGAATCTAGTTTACGAAAGCAATAAATGGCATAAAAAAATCTAATCTAGGAAAACATGAAATCGTGTAAAATAAATTTAATTAAGAAAGCATAAAATTGCATGAAATAAACTAATCCAAAACAATCAACATTTGACATGTGAGCTCACATAAAATCAACACTATTAGCTCATAACAAATAAATCAAAATCAATATAAAGAAATGAAAATGTTTGTATTAAACCATCAATCCATTACAAAATGATCAAATATATGACTAACTCTCAAAAGAAATAAATTATTTCTCTACTTCCACACCACTAAAGAGGCCTCTACTACTTCTAAATGAAGAGAGAGCACTCTTATTTATACATTAGTTTCTTTGAAAAGAGGGTAAATGTAGATCCACTTTTCTTTCAACCTATTTTCCATAATTACAAAATATTTATCCCTTCGAATTCTCGCAAATCCTCTCATGATATTCCTCTTTGGAATTATCTTAAATAATTATCTCCAAATATTGAAAAGGTGGAGGAAATATTTGAGAAGCTTTTGAATAATCCTTTTGTTGAAAATCTTCAAATATTCATACACATCACAAAGCTCACACAACTTTGAGATATAAATGAAAACATGTAAATTTTCTAATATTTAATCATAAATTCTCTTAAAATACTTAAAAATAAATAAATGAAAAAATAACAAGGTAACCCATATTTATTTATAAAAATGGTATAAGGAATGGTTAATGGCGTTACGAATAGGGATGAATATGAGGAATATTGAAGGGAAAATATGATGAAAATGCGACATTTGGGTGACCCAACATCTCCCCCCAACTGAACTTGTTGCATGTCCTCATGCAACTATGCATTAACTTTTTGGCTTCTTAACTTTGACTTTGCATGATGTTGTTTTTAATAAATCATTCCATGATGTGAGACACATAAGTAGCAACTGATTTTACTTATGGTTGGTTCCTGTGTGACAATTGCAATAAATGTCGGTTCTTATGTTAACAACATTTATTTTATTATATTTTTTTACTATGGTTTGTTCTTGTGTGACAACAATGACAAATGTTGGTTCTTGTGTTAACAATATTCATTCATTTTTATGGCTGCAATACATAATATTTAAAAGTATACACACATTGGAAATGATAAGCCATCAATGTACATTAGAAATCCTTTGCTTCATGTTTTGAATCATGCAAAAAATAGATCAAATTGTAACGAAGTGTAATTTAGAAGACACAAAATCATACAAGTTCTATGATCCTATCGCGAGGAAAGTAATTATCAGCTGCGATGTTCAATTTGTTAAGAATGAATCATGGGATGGAAACATCGAGAATAATGTCAATATTGTGTTGACTATCGAGTATGTTAGCATGACAAAGGAAGTGGTTCAAAGACCACATTCAAGTCAAAATGTTAGAGCACCATCGACCCCCAAGACACCGCGACATGTTTCAGCACAAGGAACGTCGACACAAGTCGCAGCTGAAGCTACGACAACAAGAATACCAAGAGGATATCGAACTCTTGTTGGGTAACCCAAATGTCACATATCCATCCTATTTTCCCTCCACTATTCCTCACATGCATCCCTATTAATCACTCCATTAACCATTCCTTATACCATTTTCATAAATAAATATATGTTACTTTGTAATTTTTCAATTTATTTGTATTTAAGTATTTTAAGAGAATTTATGATTGAATATTAGAAAATTAACATGTTTTCATTTATATCTCAAAGTAGTGTGAGCTTTGTGATGCTTAGGAATATTTGAATATTTTCAACAAAAGGATTATTCAAAAGCTTCTCAAATATTTCCTCCACCTTTTCAAGATTTGGAGATAATTATTTAAGATCATTACAAATAGGAATATCATCAAAGGATTTGAAGGGATAAATATTTTGTAATTATGAAAAATAGCTTGAGAGAAAAGTGGATATACTTTTATGAGTTTCTTATCATCTTTTCAAAGAAACTCATGTATAAATGAGAGTGCTCTCTCTTCATTTGGGAGTAGTGGAGGCCTCTCTAGAAATAGAGAAATAATTTATCTTTTTGAGAGTTAGTCATTGATTTGATCTTTTTGTAATCGATTTAATGTTTTAGAATAAACATATTCATTTCTCTATATTGATTTTGATTTATTTATTATGAGTTAGTAGTGTTGATTTTATGTGAACTCATATGTCAAATGTTGATTGTTTTGGATTAGTTTATTTCATGCAATTTTATGTTTTCTTAGTTAAATTTCTTTTGCACAATTTAACACTTTCTTAGATTATATTTCTTTTCATGTCATTTTCTGCTTTAATAAACTAGGTTAAATTTCAGTCACGTGTTTTCTTAGATTAAGTTAGTTGTATGTTTTCTTAGATTTTAGTCACACATGTTTTTAATTTCAGGCACATAGAATATTAGATTAAGTTAGCGTTACTTTGACCCTACATATATTTTTCATGTACCTCACAAGTTTACGCTCTCCTCAGGTTGACAATTTTTATCTTTGGATAGTTTATTAATTGTTTAATACTTTTCACCAACATTTGGCACTGTTGTCGAAGATCTGCTAAAAAGGGATCAAAGTTTAGGTAGGTAGATATGTTGTTTTTATATTACACAACGAGGGGGAGGGGAAACGATAAGAAAAAATAACGACTTCGCTACGAAATTACCACAGTGTAACAGCCTAACGCATCCACTTTGGTGGGTCACCCCAAAACCTTGTTATTCCTTTTACTTGTAAATAAGTTTCCTATTTGCAAGCGTGTTTAATTTCTACAAAAGAGTTCTTTCATTTTCTGCAAGAGTATTTCTTTTATGCGAGTTTGTTTTTATGTAAGCGTACTTTTCATTTAGTTTATTATTTTGCATTTACATTTTTGTGTAAGTTTGGATTTATTTCATTATGCGCTAGTTTTGATTGCGTACCAATTTGCACCCACAGCACATGATTTCGAAGCTGGTTTCATTTATGAAGTGTGTTATTTTCATTTTTGCAAGAGTGTAATTTAAATTTCTCTAAATAGTGATTTTATTTTTTCCATTAGTTTTATTCGTATAGTTTTAGATTTAGATTTCAATTTGTTTTGGTGTTTTTTTTTTCTATTTGATATATATAGAAGTACATGAATACCAACAACATGAGTTTAATGATACACTTAAGTGTGGAACAACTCACTCAGATCTTAGCAAAATCATGGATCTCATCTTCTCAGGAAGATGAGATATTGACAGCAACTAAAAGCTTAACCCTCCTCCTGAAGTGAAAGAAAAATCATGTATATCAAATGAGGAAAAACTATTCAAACAAGAGATCGAGGAGGACAAAGAAGTGGTTTCAAGTGAGTTGAATCCGGACGGGAATCACTCGTACAAAAAGGCTCATATAACAATGGTTCCAAGCAAGTATTGGGTTAGATCGGTTTTGTTTTTCTTTTTACTTTTCTAAATCACATTTTCAACAGCCAATTTTTCATATTCTTATACATTTTAGACTTTGTTTTGCAAAATCAAATGTGAATCTCTATTTACTTTTGTTACATAGATGGTAACATTGGCAATTTCACTACACTTAAATGATTATAATTTTCATTTAAAATAGAGTAGGTAGGTTTAGTTTTCATTTTGAAAAATTAAGAAGTAGGATGATTTAAAATTATTTTTAGAAATAATGACACAAAAAAAATTTCATTTTTATTCTTCTAGTTTTGCTAGGAATTAAAATTTTTAGTTTGCATTAATTTTTTTTAATCTTTTAAATCTATGTTTTCTATAAAAAAATGGAATAAATTAAAAAAAAAAGGATTTTAAACACAAAAAGGGTATTTACCCTTTGATATGGAACAATACTTGAAAAAAAACAATAAAATAAACATTAGAAAAACTAATAAATTAAATTAAAGATAAAATTTAAAAAAAATACATAAAAAATCTAAAACTAAAAAAAAATAAAAAAAAATAAACACTAAAAATCTTTCAGGACTGTTCTTATCTTTGCAGGAATAATGAAGAAAAAGAAAAGAAAAAGAAGTTAAAATATAAAAAAAGATCAAATTCCTTTTCCAAGCCAAACCTACAAAACAATATAATCATTAGATTCATACGCAGCCTCATCCTCTCTATGATCAGGAAAGCTCAAGCTATTTGGTAGTATGACTCCTTGATACTGTCCATTGTAAATCATCAAACCATATGCAATACATGCCTCTTTAGATTTTATGTGATTAATTCGGCTATACTTTGAGATCTGCTGCGAGGCCTCCACACGTGGTTTCGTTTCAAATAACTCCAAACCCTAAACTCCGTCTTTCCATTCTGTGTGTGAAGAAATTATTTTGGTGATGCGTCCTAGCTAATGCGTTGAAGTGGTGTAAACTATCTATCCATCCTCTGTACTATAGAACTCCATCCATAGACATATTCATGATTGAGTTATTAGGAGCATAGACTACATCGCTAGTTGGAGATTGTTTTGTACCATTTATTAGCTTCCTATGAACTCAATAGACCGTGTGATCCAACCAACGGCTGACAGGTTCACCTTCACTGACAGTTTCACCTTCGACAGGTTTTCCTTGACATGTTCAACTGACAGGTTTACATTCGACAGGTTCTCCTCGACAGGTCCGCCTCGAATACAACATACCAACACGCTCTGCAACTGTTGAACTTCTAAACCGTTGTAACTTATTTTGTAATTGAACTTAGCGGGTAGTCACCGAAGTGTCTCAGCATCATATATAAGCATGTACATTAATGTAATATATGATATATTTTGATCTATCTGATTCTTCCATCTTTCATGGAGTATAAGTAATAAATTGGTTTGAATTCTTGCATATTCTCTGTGTGTGTATTTCTTGTCGACCTAGTGTGTTTTCAGCTTTGCAGGTTCTTCTTATATGCTTCCACAATAAGAGTACTCAACTCATTCAGGTGACTATTGTCCCCAGAGTGCACCTGGGCACGACCTGTATCATTGGTATCAGAGAAAGATCTTGTGTAGATCTTAAGTTACATAAGAACTTCCATCAAAGTTATTTAACTTATGGCTGTTCAAACACATTCACAAGCCCAACAACACAAGCAGACACTTCCTTCAACTTCAAAAAAGATGGCCAAAGAAGTAGACAATAGACATGTAACTGCCGAGATAGAGAAAATCATAGAAAAAGCACTGGCTCACCAATGAACCTAAATGTTCACCCAATTCAGCGAGATTCTCCTGAGGGTCACTGTAAACTCCAGGAAATACTCGACCCGATCTCACTCCGATAAAATTAGCCACTTCAAAGTGCAAATGAATATGTACATACCGAACGTTGAAGGAATGATTGATGCGGAATCCATCGACAATTGGGTACAACAACTGGAATATTTCTACATAGTAAATAATCTCTCCAAAGTGGAAAAGATCACCATTGTGTCTTTAAAGATGTCAAACTTCGTATAGTGCTGGTGGGAGAATCTATTGACAAAATCGAAAAAATAAAAATACCTAATCGACACATGGGAAAAATTTGTCGAATATGTTCGAAAGGAGTTCTATCCACCCAAGTACCTTGAACAACAATACAAGAAGTGGAAACATGTAAGGAAGTGGAAAGAATAATCCATACATAATTACACTGACGAGTTCTATCGGCTCATGGCTAGAGTTGGCATCCAAGAAGAAGAGAAATTATGTGTCCTGAAGTACGTTAGTGGTTTATCCCTATACATTCAGCAAGAGATGGATTTTGTGATTGTTAGTATGCTTGGGAATTCATTTCATTATGCCATCAATATTGAATCTAAACAGAAAAGAAAACCATGTTTCGCGAACAAACCAATAGGTAGAAATTCCGACAAGTTCAAGAACCCTTCTCAGCTAACTTCGCTAAATCTCGATCATCAAAAGAAGAATTTTCAGAAAGATAAGAGGGATTGCAACAAACAAAATCCTACTGGGAAATGGTGTGATTATCACCATTTAGCATGGCATGATATGTCAGAATGCAAAGCTCGGAAGAAATTTTTGGAAAAATTGTTGACATCCGACTTGTCCAACAGAACCCTGGTAGAATCTGATCCAGATGAATCAACCCTCTTGCCTTTGAACTTTTAAACTATGACAACCTTGACCATCGTCGATTAGGAGGAACAAGAGAGCCTATTCCATACAGGAATATGGGTTCAGAACAATCCATTACAATTGATTGTGGATAATGGTAGCCATAAGAACTTCGTTTCTGAATATATTGTGAATAAATTAGGTCTTGTCACCACTCGACATCCTCAACCTTACAATATCAGTTAGATGAAGTTTGGGAAGGAACCAAGGATCACATGACAATGCCGAGTCGCCTTCTTCATTAATCCTTTTGATGATGAAGTACTCGGTGACGTGGCACCACTTTCTGTAGCTGGCACCATATTTAGTAAAACCTACTTATGGGATCGACACACTACATATCAGTCATGGCCTCAGAAGGTGAATGTCAAAATCTGGAATCAATGGTATGGCATACTAGAGAGACAACCCACATCAACGGTTGCTATGATATCTTCCAAACAAACAAAAAAGCTTATCAATCATGCTCAAAATTTTGCATTAATAATGACAAAGCCTCAACATTCCAGGAAGACTACAACAATGAGTCGACTCACCGACCAGTGCAGCTCCCAGCAACAACAACAAATCAACATCATTCTTGAAGAATACTAGAACATATTTCAAGCACTATACGGAGTACCTCTTCATTGTTAGGTAAAACAATCCATTGAACTTGTTACTGGTTCTTCATTACCTAGCACATCTGTTTATAGAAGATCCATTCTAGAAAAGGAAGAGATTCGTAGAAAAATCTAGGATTTGATCGAAAAGCGACATATCCTCCCCAACTACTCTCCTTATGGAGTTCCAGTCGTCATAGTTCCAAAGAAAGACGATACTTGGCTCATGTGCATCTGCTATCGAGCTCTCAACAAAATTTTAGTGAATAAAATATACCCTTTTCCACGAATTGATGAACTCCTAGACAATCTAAAAGGTGATAAGTTCTTTATGAAACTCGACCTCAAGTCCGGATACCACTAGATTCCAATCGAGTCCACTAATGTATGGAAAGCAACTTTCAAGACTAATGAAGGATTGTTTGAATGGTTAGTCATGCTTTTTGGCTTAACCAATGCACCTACAACCTTCATGAGATATATGGATGACCTTCTACGACCTTTCATCGGTAATGTGTCATTGTCTATCTCGACGATATCTTGATTTTCAGTTGATCATGGGAAGAACATGTCAAAAAGATACGAAAAATTCTTCTATAGTCTCCAACAACATCGGTTATATCTGAACATGGAAGAATGCTCATTTTCGATGACCAACATCAAATATTTGGGGTATTTAATTGAATATGCAGGCATTCATGTCGACCCAGAAAAAGTACAGATCCTCAAAGTTTGGCCCATTCCTCAAAACATTCATGAACTAAGAATTTTTCTTGGTTTGGCAAATTTATATCAATGATTTATGCTTGGCTTCAACCACATCACATTGCCTTTGAATCAGTTGATGAAAGGAAATGGGAAAACTATCTTCAGATGGACACCAACACAACAACAAGCTTTGTAATGCACCAGTATTTGTGATACTTGATTTGCATCAACCCTCTGAGATTGAGATGGATGTATTGGACTATGCCCTCCGTGCAGTGATCACTCAGTCAGGTCACCCAATCACATTTCATTTCAATAATTCCAGCGACATAGTTATAAGGTACTCGATGTATGAAAAAGAACTGTACGCCATTGTGAAAGCTCTTAAGAAATGGAGACACTACATTCTTGGCAAGGAAACGATCATCCTCACTGACCATAAACCTTTGCAGTTCGCTCCGAATCAGTTGAAACTACATAAAAGTCGATAACTCAAGTGGATTAATTACCTACAACAATTTCAGTTGGTAATTAAGTATTAGAAAGGAAAATCCAATGCCACAGCCGATTATCTTAGTAGACCACCCATTACTCTACTGTCTACAGTGATGAGTATGTAGGGTTATGACACCACTACTTGGACGCAATTGTATTTGGTAGACTGTGAGTTTTCTACAATCTATCGATATATTTAGACCGACAAGTTGTCTACTATCGACTACTTCCTAAAATACACCTTGCTATACAAGCTTGGACAAGTTTGTGTATCGACCAGTGAGCACTGACAGAAGCTCATTTGGGACGCGCACTACAACAAGGTTGCAAGACATTTTGGAGTCACAAAAACACTTGTTATCCTCTAAAAGTATTTTTACTGCCCTTCACTTAAATTTGACGTCAACAAGTACATTTAATCATGCATGATTTGAGCCATTGCTAAACTGCTGAATCGATGACAAGGACTATATACACCCCTTTCAGTTCCTAGTTGACCATGGGAATCTATTTCTATGGACTACTTAACGGGATATGCTACTACCAAACATCAACATGACATGATACTAGTAGTAGTCAACATATTTCCCAATATGTCTATACTCATACCATGTAAGAATACTACGACAACACAATAGACTGCTCAGCTCTTCTTTGATCATGTGTGGAAACACTATGGCCTCCTGACGACCATTATTTCCGATAGAGATGCTATATTTTTCAGCACCTTTTGGAAAACTCTCTGGAAATAGCTCGACAAAAAACTTTCTTTGTAGACAACCTTCCATTCGTAGACAGATGGATAGACGAAAGTTGTAAATTGCTTAGTCATACAATTGCTTCGCATGTACAAACACAAGCATCGTCGAACATGGGATGAAATCCTTCCATACATAAAACACAACTACAATCGTCCTCAACACAGCTCTATGGGAAAGAGTCCATTTGAGATCTGTTATGTATTTCAACCCTCAACACCTATTGACTTAATCAGTTTCTCAACACAGTCAAACGATACCAACTTCAAAGGACAAGAGGTGGAGAAAGCATTGAAGTTCAGAGATAAAATCTACAACATTCAAAATTAAGCACATGAGATGTTGGAACGAGCAAATGAAAAAACTAAGGCTCGACATGACAAGCATCATATTCCTCATTCATTCCAAATTGGGGATTGGGTTTGGTTACATCTAAAGAAGGAGTGCTTCACTAGTCCATATAGAAAGATGAAACCTCTATGATATGGTCCATACAGTATCCTTAAATAGATGGGATAAAACACTTTTCATCTCGACATTCCTTCATGCCTTGGCTTACATCCAGTTCTCAATGTAGATCTACTTCGACCATACCATGTACCATTGTTGGGGTAGAACGACTTGCAGACAGCAGAAACCGAAGAGATCCATCCAGATGTCCATAAAACTCTTCTTTGTGACACCATTATTGTATGACAAATACGCCATACAAGGATGAACTCCATTCCCTTGTTTCAAGTGGATAAAGTTGGACAACTCCCTGCATAAGGAAAGTGGTACTCTGTTAATGAAGTCACCCAAAATTTTCCTCACTTGAACAAATACACAATGGAGACCATTGTTTCTTAAGGAAGGAGGAATAATCCAACCAACAACTGAAAGGTTCACCTTCGACAAGTTCACCTTCACCAACAGATTCACCTTCGATAGGTTTTCCTTGACATGTTCAGCTGATAGGTTCGCATTCGACAGGTTTGCCTCAAATACATCATACCAACATGGTTTGCGATGGTTGAACTTTTGAACCATTATAACTTCTTTTGTAACTGAATGTAGTGGGTAGTCACCCAATTGTCTCATCATCCTATATACGCAAGTACATTAATGTAATATATGATCTTTTGTGATCTATATTATTCCTCCATCTTTCATGGAACATAAGTAATAAATTGGTTCAAATTCTTGCATATTGTCTTTGTGTGTATTTCTTGTCGACCTAGTGTGTTTCTTGCTTTGTTGGTTCTTCTTATATGATTCTGCCATAACAATACTCAAATCATTTAGTCGACTGATGTCCCCAGCATGCACTTGGGCACGATCTGGTTCACCGTGAACCCTAGACACTTGCATGAAATAATTTGGAGTGTAGCTATTATGGTTCTATCTTGGTGAATGAAGCCTAAGTGTAGAGCATGAGCTTCTCAGCACCGTTGAAATATGACTGAGGGGGCCTTTTTATAAGAACTATGGAGCTTACAGCTACATCATCTTGCATGATATTGAGAGGCTTGTGATCATGGGATATCTGCAAGTGTTACGTAAGATGAGAGCTCCACCCTTCTGCCATAGGTGGGAAATGGAGTCTGGTTAGCTAGATGAATCTACTTGTATTGGATGTTCCAACCCCTAATTCCTCAACAACTCACATTTTATAATTCTTTATTACCCTTAACTGGAAAGAACTGATCAAACGGTCGTAGGAGGATGTAGATCTGGTCCTAATCCCGATGAATCCATTTCTCATATGGACGAATAGCCAGAGGGAATGCGATTTTCTTTCATGTAGTTGCAATATTAATAAGTCGTTTGAAACAAATAGATACCTCTCTAGGTTAGGTGTGATTCCTTCTGGGATTTTCTCCTAGAATTGTGCCTTTAGTTCAAGACATGAATTAGTAAATAAATCCTGTTATCTCTGGTGCCTTTACCTCAATATCATTGCATGAGGTCAAAATCCTGATATTGTTTAGTCTTTCTAGGCCAGCATATCTTTTCTTGTGATCTCTGGTTGATCCTTCGTGGTGGTTTGCACTACTGCAAATACTCATGCCATAGTTCCTTCTGCTTGGACATTTCCAATTCATTATGCCTCCAAAGGTTAGAACAATAATCGATCCAATAAAGAACGACAAGTAAAAAATGATATGTTTGTTGGGTTGTGACCATGCGTAGTTCGAAAATTGCCTAGGGATGGACGGGGGTTCTATTTGGGGTGGGTCCATGAGGTGAGTAAATCAAAAGAAATATATTCATACCTATCCCCTAACCACTTCGGTTTCATACTCTCGGTAGAGGACTCATGGTTAATACCCTTGGAAGGGGACTCATGGTTGTCAACTAACAGCGGAAGACTCATGCATCCAACTCCTCAAAATCAATTGGAATCACCATCTCCTCGACATCGACGGGACTCAGCTGCTCCCATTGGCTGTATTTCCCTTTCAACCATTCAATTCATATTTACATAAGCCTACCTAGAACCAGTGTATCATGTCTCTCCCAATCCAAGAGAACCACCAATGGCTCCCTTCAACTGTAGTTTGTTCCCTACATGAATTTCTCTCTGCACTCGTTGGGATAAGATAAGCGAGATCCTTGTGAGGATCTAATTAAAACAATCTTCTGCATGGCTACGGTGTAGTCTCTCTCGGCTGGATCTTAATTCAAGGATTTAAGCTTGATTTGCTCCTTTATGTATCCACTCAGTGAAGCTTCTCTTCTCTTGTGTATTTTTGAAAACAAAAAATTGAGCTATGTGTTATCACTTGCATTGAGAGTATTGAGAGATATCTCATTCTCCTTACATATCTATTGATCACTGTAACTCACTATACGTAGGCCAATAAAATCTTGGGGAGAGCACGCTTGGATTGCATAATATCACAACCTTTCCCACAGACGCATAATTTTCCTGATGATTGCGTGGATCTAACTTTGCACTAATAGCACGATGTAAGAAGAACTTGCATTTTATTTATTTTGGATGTTGTTGTATGAATTTTATTCATCCTCGAAACCATTCAGAGATTCCTTCGTGTGCTTCAGTCCTGGAGATCTAGAACTGTCTCCCTTGAATAAGGTCCTATTTCTCGAACCACGGGCATGAAGGGTTGTAAGTTTCGTGTGTAAGAAAGCTCTCTTTCAGCCGCACGGATGCACCTTAGTATTAAATTATGAAGAATTGGCGCTTTCTCTCTCGGTTTTCAAGGTTACTCCAACTTCAATTTCTAATATTTTATTGATTGAATAAGAGAACGAATGACACAACCATGACTGGCAATGTGTGGTAAGTGCCAATTGATGTCGAAACCAAAATTTGTTAATTCAAGTTAATAATAAGGTAGTCAAGGCACGGGTTATATCAAGCAATTCCTCTCCTTTCTTCCCTAATTAGGAGCTATGGAACAACTTTCAACAATATCGGAGTTTCACATTTTTTACTGTTATGCCTTTATCCATTTATAACTAGGTTGTATTAATTCCTTCAAGTTTGGAACTACCTCTACCCAATTCCAAGAGAGTTTTCCCATATCAACTCTCCTTTATTCCCTGATTATGTTATATTGTTATTTGAGGGAATTTGATCACAAATGACTCAGATCAATACTATGTGATAGACACTAAAAATAGTATATGTTGCATAATGATTTTTGTATTATTATTTTTCACGTGAGAAACAAATGGTCGGAACGGATTTTTGTATGATGACTAACCATTGGTGATATGATGCATGAAAATGATTATATATATGTTTGTGTGTGTGTGCATGATTATCAAATGTTTTGACAAGTTCTTCCAAGTGTGACGTGAAAGCATAGGTGTGAATTAACGCAAGGTGGAATAAATGTCGCATGGCCTCTAGATTGAGCTCGTATATGGGATTAAGTAATACAATGTCATAAATTGATATTTGATTATTTTGCATGAGCTATTTGATGCAAGTAGATTTGATGTGTGCACGTGTAGGACTCTGATTTCCAATTAGTCCAAACATGGGTGACATAATTGTATGGGGGAATGCACACCATAAAAAACACAAGTTTCCATGCGACAAGTTGAAATGTGAGTGAGAATTTTTCAATGAGATACATGTTACCGTGAGGGTGGAATGAAAATTTGGTCAGTGGTCACTCACGATATTTTGACTAAGGGGAACACAATAAGGTGTTGACCTTATTCCTTACTGGGCATCAATATCTCAATGAGATATTGGTGGATTTAGTTAGGGTGTTCCCATGAACATAGGTAACACTTTCTGACAAGATTTGGGTGCTGATTTCCTAAAACATGAGCTCAATCAAGGGTTATTTAAGCCCTCAACAAATCTTTCAAAAGCTCAATAGAGGGTTTAAACAAGATCTCGATCGATATTTTTCAAATAGATCGATCGATGGATTAAATAACCATACTACACCAAATACAATTGTTAATTATTTTTTATATCAAGTATTTATTTTTATTTTTATATATTTTGACAATAAACTCAAAATAAATGTAAATGGAATATTATTATTATTGAATAAATAAAAGAATGAAAGGAAACAAAACTGAAGTAGTTGTTAAAAGAGTGTCTGCTGACCCACAAGGGGAAAATACAAATGGCTAAAACTATTGAGTGAGAAATCAGGTGATGCAGGAGGAATCTTCCCTAAATTAGGTCAAGACTCCTTGTGGAGTGCTAACAAGCAGGAGGCTCATAAATTACCAAGTCCTAGGAAAACCACTATAAAATAGTATGTCCATCAAGCAAGCAGGAGTTCGGCGATGGATGGGAAATTGATCTGTTGATGCAAAGAGATGGAGCATTCATTAGATTTTGTCCTTATGTTTCAACAAATAGGCTCGAGGGTTCTAAAGAAAGTAAGACTTGGATTCTCTAGGTGTTGGTTGGGAGGAACGATAACTCTAGTTCTGTTTTCTCGATAGTGGTGACATGTTCGTCACTAAATTATTAATTGTTTAGTATTGATAATTATAGTTTGTATGTATATTTAAATTTTAAATGCATTTTTTTAACTGTGAATTATACTATGCATATGTTCCCCACCTTTTTACCTATTCCCATATTATGTTTTAGTATAATTTTTTACTTATTTCAATCTAGTCTATGTTTGGGGTTCCATACCTAGATTAGATTAAATATAAATTTAGTACAACTAAAATATATGAACGAATGTATTGCAATCTACCAACCAAATACTCAGTCAACCATACTAAATGCCCAAATTATAGATCTTGTCTATACTTTAAATATATCTTCATATATTTTTAAATGTAGTTTAAATGTATACGAAAGTAATCAATATATCTAAGTCATATTAAACTAATCGCATACCCATAGGAGCCAAAGTTATCGACACAGAGTTTATCTATGTTCCAAAATTTTATAAGTTTATATATTCTCTCAACTTAATCACTATTTTGAGCGTGCATACTAGTCTAGGCCAGATCTAAATATTTTAATAAAAGGATTCAAATAAGGAATCACAAGTAAGCCACCGATTTATTTAACAAAAGCTATGGAATGATCACTCAAATCATAGATATGAACCTAAACTCAATGTAAACATTATCATGTATGATAAACAAAATAAACCAGCAAATTGAAGGGTCACGATGAGAAGTTAAAGAACATAATCAATTATTACAGCTTCCGTTTGTTTTTAGGTATTCATATCCATTTAGATCATATCTAATTATTTAAACAAAACCCAGAAGGAACTAAATGAAAAGATTGCAATCAATCAAACAAAGTATTCATAGATTGACAGAGACAAGATGAAAAGATTCCTTCATAGACTAATGAACTAGTTATGAAGTTAACAAATCTGTGTTTTTAATCAACATTAAACCAACAACAAAGAGTTACCCATTGACAATTCATACCTATAGGAACTAAGTAAAATAATTAATTATAAATGTACAGTCTCTGTTCTTGGGAATTGATACCTGAGAATATATCAATCTAGACAAAGCATTTAATCAACAAAGGATCCTGATATCCAAAAAATACTAGAAGTATCTGCATTTCCAATTAACGTTTGAAATCGAATTATAGATAAGATCGTAACAAAGAATTTCAATTGTCAATATTATCATGGATGTAAGCCAATACATGGAATCCACATTCCAAAACTAAAAACACAATGTATAGTCTGTATCCAAATACGATTGAAAATCAAACGCATTTGAGTGTGAGAAGCTATGAATCCCACATTGTATACTAACGCATCCAAGTGCAGACCCATAAGGGTTTAAAAAAAATAAATTAAACTTATCTTTAGATTTTCTTAGTGGTTGTAAAGCCTTAACTTCCTTTGAAACCACAAACCAAGCCATTGGGAAACCAACTTAACCTTGAACTTTTCAAGAGTCTTACCTTATGACTGTTAGAGGTTTCGATTTGTGCATTCCAAGCCAAACCATGTCGGTAGTTACATGCACCAAACTAAGTGGCATTAGTATAATGCTAATCATAAAGTTTTAAAGAATGTATTCTCGCTACTTAACAGAGTTAGAGGAAACTCCTCACCTTTGGAAGAGAAGAAGGGGGCCTGAGAGGAGGTGACACCATCGCTGCTCTTGCTAGGGGTAGAGACCCAAATTTTTCATGTGTTACCTATCGTTAAAACCTTGCATTGTATACGATACCCAATGTAAAGATTAAGAAAAAAATTTGGGTTGTAAACCCTTACCTTTCCAAGCAAACTATGGGCCATGGGGATGAAGATAGGCTCATTCGAAACCTCAATGGCAACCCAACTTTATATTCGCATAATATTATGAAGTTGTAAAACCCCTTTTTATCAATGAAATGATTATTTTATAAAGTCTTGCAGAACAAAAAGACAAACTCACCTTTGAAGGACGTAGAGGGATAGGGGTTGGATCCTCTTGGTTTCCTTTTCTCCTCCTCTTCTTGCACAACAACATAAGAATGTGATTTAAAATTTGTAATTACTAATAAACTTAAAAAAATCAATTTCCAGAATGTTAATGAATAATTTTTCTCCTTACCTAGTTAAAATCTCGGCAGGCTGCAAAGCCTCTCCAAAAACTCAATGAAGGAAATTGGCTTCCCTTCATAACCTCACGATGAACCAAGAAGTCCAAGGGTGTAATGGCAACCATAGTGCCATTAACCAAACTAATGAAAACCTCCAAACAAAACTCAAGTATAGACTGAAGTAAAACTATCATTAATATACAGTGAAAAGAAACGAGCAAGACTGGAGCAACACAACCATGGAGTGGTTGAGTTTCTTTCAAATGAAAAAAATTGTAGACCAAATGAATGCTCCAATCCCTCATGAAAACATAAAGACGTGTTAAACCCTATGAAAAACCCTTGTACTAGATCATGACAAGTGAAGGTTCGAGATCCTTCTTTTTTCATATTGCATGTGATCAAGCCATGTCTTGAATGGGCCTAGTGGCACTGTCAATTCATAGCCAATGCCAAGGATTTTAAACTTTATTATAATCAATTTAAAATTGTCTGTGTTGGCATCCACCTATGCCTCCTTACATAAAAAACCATATGTTTGAGCTTTCAACCATGATGTGTAAACCCTATGGGGTAGGGACATCAACCATAATATTTGGCTTAAGTCCTTACAAAGGTCTCATCATAGTTGAAAAAATTAATAAAGTTATTCATGCAACCACCCTCTCCAAACATGACTTGTGAGGGGTGCGTTTAACAACAAAGTTAAACCTTAAGTAGCTAGGTGTAAGTCGTAGGTTTAGGATTAGGTCCTAACAACCAAACATTAATAATAAACTTCAAAATTAAAAACATCACTTGGGAAAGGCTGTGATCCAGTCGTCGCTACTTGGAGGCATCATCAATGGAGGGCTTAACCTGTCATGCAATAGTTAAAAAAATCAAGTTAAATTCACATGCATATGAATAAAAAATCTATGGCGACGAATATCAAGTCGCTACGAACAATAATTACACGTTACGATAAGAATACTAATAAGTAGTAAAGCAATTTTTTTTATGGATTTTATGGGTTTTTGATAGAATGGTATTAGAGCATGGTTAAAACACTTGGCCTAAATGATCCCAACACTCAAACTGATAAAAACAAAAAACTAGCTATATTTTTTATGGTTTGACTCTCTTATGAACAGGAAGAAAAGAATAGCCTTGTTTTTGCAGGAATTATGGAAGATGTCGGAATGTCTTATTAAGAGGAATCACATCCTAGGAATCCAATAAACAATGAAGAAGGTAAATAAGAGATAGTGAAATATGGGCAAATCTAAATGAAAGTAGGAATGATAACCCCTATGTATTACAACAAACAATAAAAGAATTAAGGGAATAACTAAAATAATTTAAAGAAGATAACAAACATATATTGAAATCACGGGAAGAGATAACTAATACTATGTTGTCTAAACTGCACAATAATGTAAAAGATAAAAATAAAGAACCCAAACTTAATGTGGAAAAAACTAAACCTTACAAACGTAAGGTACGGGAACTAGGATTTTCCAAACATGAGATTGAATATTCAAGCAAAGAATCAGCTAAACATAATACTAAAAAACATAAAGATTCTAGTGAAAGTAGTGATAGTAATTAGAAGAAAAAGAAATACAAATCGTATGAAGAAATTTCTAGTGAATTCAAAAAGTATTTACAGATTTATAACTATTCTGGTTAATTAAAAAAAAATATGACAATCTATAACTTAAAACTGGAAAAGATGATATCTGGTGGCAAGACATAAAGAAAGTAAAGGACATAAAAGAAGGTTATGTAACGTGGAAAACCTTCAAGAAACATTTTAAACTAAAGTATTTATCATAACAGTATTATGAAGAAAAAGCTAAATTTTTTTACAAATTAAGATTAGGTTCCATGACCATGAAAGAACTTTGTAGTAAATTCTTAAGTTTACTTTGTTATGTGCCTTATATCATTGGCAAGAAACAAAAAATAAAACACTTCCTTAGTTGTTTACCTCTTATGTTCAAAGAGAGAACTGAATACGATAATCCAAAAACTCTAGAAGAGGAAATAAGAAAAGCAAACTTCTGCTATGATAAGAATATGAACAAATGGGAAACATAACTAACTAGAAAAATAAAAGATGTGATGGCTTTGGACAGAAAAATAAAGGAACTAAGTTTTATAAGAACGCTGGGAATAAATACGGGGGATATCAAGGGAATAATTATAAAAAATTTAATCATCAAAATCCTGTAGCAGCAAAAGAAAGGGAAACACCCACTTCCTTTAATACAAATACTACACGGATAGAACTAGTAAAATGTTGGGAATGTGGTGAGTGACATTAATTTAAAGATTGCCCCATAAGAAAGATTTTTTTTAATAATGTCCACTCAATTCAAGAATCTACCAAAGTGGGGGAAATATCAAGAAGCATGCCTAGAATCAGTGCAACATTGGAGAACTGACAAGCAACTCATCAACCATCTATGGTTTAAATCGAAGGTATGATAAAATACAAACCTATTTCTATACTGATTCATCTAGGCGCAATTCTAAGTTATGTATCACATATAATTGTATAATTATATAAATTACAACAAGATAAGTTTGGAATATCTTGGATAATACAACTTGCTACATGCACAAAACGGAAGGTCACTAATTACGTGAAAAACTGTGAATTTATTATGAATGACTTAAAAACACATGCTGATTTAAATATCTTACATTAAGGGTCTTATGATTTGCTAATAGGAATGGATTGTTTAGAAAAACATAGAGTTATGTTAAACTTCTATGATAAAACATTCTCATGCTTATATGTTAAAGGTAATGCCATTATTGTAAAATGAATTCCCAGAAAATTTACCATAAGAGAAACGTCTGCCTTACAGCTGAAAAGGTTCGTACGTAAAGGATGGAAATTTTTTTGTAGTTTTGGTAATGGATGACAAAGAGAAATATAATAAACTTAAAATAGAAGATATACCAATTTTAAAATATTTTAAAGATATATTTCCGGAATAATTTATCGAACTACCTCTGAAGAGGGATATAGTCTTTATGATCGATTTGGTACCAGGGGCAGTACCATCATCAAAGGATACCTATCATATGAATATAGTATAGTTTACTAAACTAAAATCACAAATACATGAAGTAATTGATAAAAAGTACATTAGACCTAGTGTTTCCCCTTGGGGAGCACCGATTTTATTTGTAAAGAAAAATGGTGGCACTCTAAGACTGTGTATAGATTATCGACAGTTAAACAAAATGACAATTAAAAATTGATATCCTTTGCCCTAGATTCACAATACATTTGATCCATTTTGAGGGGAAACCATCTTCTCAAAAATATATTTCATCAGGTACAGATAAAGGATGAAGACATATTTAAAACAATTTTTAGAACCAGATACGGTCATTACGAGTTTGTTGTAATTCTCTTTTGGTTAAAAAATGATTGACAACTTTTATGTGTTTAATGAATAATATATTAAGAAAATACTTAGATAAATTCGCATTCATCTTTATTGACGACATATTAATCTACTCTAAAAATAAACTAGCATAAATCCATTTTAAACTCATATCTATCAAGCACCAAGAGGGATCCAATTTCTTGAGGTGTATATTTTTTTACCATTTGGATCCCTATCAGGACTTGATAGATGTGGGTTTAAAATGGATCTATGTTAGTTTTAATTTTTAATTTTAATTTTATTTAAGTCAATATGTAATTTATATTTTTTTATTTTTTAATATTTGTTATTTATGTCAGCTAGCATAACGTGACTAACGTGACAGGATCTCCCCCATATTGGGCTAGAGAGCACCTCGCTTCTCTTGGTGCAACAAGAGCACGAAGAGCACCTAAAAATAATTTTACAAGTGTCAAGGGAACAACTTCTATTTGTTAAGTTTAGCAAGTGTGACTTCTTTGAAGACTTAATTCAGTATCTAGGACACATGGTGTCAAAGGTTGGGATATCATTTGATCCTGATAAGATTGAGGCTATCAATGAATGACCCATTCTAAAGAATGTAACCGATATAAGATCGTTCATGGGGATTACTGGATTCTATCGAAATTTCATAGAAGGATTTTCTAAGATAGCATACACTATAACTTCATTACAAGAGAAAGGCAAGAAATTTGATTGGAGCGAAAAATGTACTGAGAGTTTTAATAAATTAAAACACTTGTCAACCACAACCCCTATATTAAAAATTTTCAATCCTTTTAAATATTTTGTGGTATTCACCAATGCATGTAAAGAAGGTTTAGGTGGAGTACTAATTCAAGAAAACTATGTCGTAGACTACAAGTATAGCAAGTTAAAAGAATACGAGAAGAATTATGCTAGTCATGACTTAGAACTAGCTTCCATCATACATGCACTAAAAATGTTGTGACACTTTCTCATCGGAAGAAGATTCTTATTAATGTCTGATAATATAAGTTTAAAATACTTGTTTGATCAACAAAACCTTAATGCTAGTCAAGCTAGGTGGTTATCATTTCTAAGCGAATTCTATTTTGAAATAAAAACATATAAAAAGAAAAGAGAATAAAGTTGTAGACACTTTAAGTCATCACGCAAACTTGTCATATGCAATCAACGACTATGAATCAAATTTAGAAAATAAAATTTTAAATGCAGAAAATTTTGATAAAGAGTATAAAAAAATAAAGGAAAAGACCACAGAAAATGAAAGGAATCAAATAAAATCATATATTAGTCTGAATGGAAGAGGGTTATTACTACACAAAGGTAGATTATATATACCAAATTCAACAGATATTAAATTAATTGTTATAGATGGATTACATAAATGACCTTATTCATGACACTCTGGATATTAGAAAATGATTACTATGACAAGAAAATATTTCTTTTGGCCTAATATGAAAAAGGAATTATGCGAATATCTAACATGTTGCATTGAATGTCAATAGGTAAAGGCTAAACACCATCATCCAACATGATTATTGCAGCCATTACCCTTTCTAGAATGGAAATGGGAATTTATTATTATGGATTTCATAAAAAGTTTACTTAAGAATGTTAAACAACACGATTCAATAATGGTCGTAGTGGATAAGTTAAGTAGAGAAACTCACTTTATTCTGGTAAAATATACTTATAAGGCTATTAGCATTGTTGATATATTTAAGAAATAATTTTTCAGGTTGCACGGTGTACCTAAAGTAGTAATCTCAGATAGAGACGTAAATTTACAGAAAAATTTTGGAAGCCTTGTCTAAAGGACTAGGCATGCAATTAAATTTTATCACTGCATATCATCCTCAAACTAATGGACAAACTGAAAGAGTAAATAAAATTCTTGAAGACATGCTTAGAATTTACGTAATTGATAAACCTGGTAAGCAGGAAGATTACTTGCACTCAGTTGAATTTGCATATAAAAATAACTTCCGAGTTTCACATGGAATGAGTCCAATTGGAATTTTGTACGGACCAAAGTGTAACACTCCAATTTCTTGGAGAAACCCTGTCGATAGATTAATGTTAGGTCCTGAATTATTGAAAGATATGGAGCTAACACTGCAACAAGTACAACAAAATTTGAAGGTTTCCCAAGACAAGATAAAGAGTTATGCAAACTTGAAAAGAACTCTTTGAGAGTTCCAGGTACGAGAACATGCATATATAAAGGTAAAACCAAAGAAAATCTCGCTAATATTGTGAAAATATTCAAAATTGGCACCCTGATATTGTGGGCCATTTGAAATATTAGCAAAAAATGGACTAGTTGCATACCAACTAGCATTACCTCCTACAATAAAAGTACATAATGTTTTTCATGTTTCAATTTTAAAGAATTATGTTCATGATGATACTCGTGTGATTGATTGGAATGTTATACAGGTGGAACCTGAAGGAGAGTTTCAAGTGGAAACGAAATGTATTCTTGACAAAAGACAACTTTTACTCCAGAACCGTACCATCAAAAAAATCAAAGTGCAATGGAAACACCTTAGTCCAAAGGAATCCATTTGGGAACTAGAAAATAATATGCGAGAGGCATATACAACTTTATTTCAAGATGAAATAATGGAGGAATGAGACAAAGAATTAGTAACACTGAGGACGATGTTATCCTTTAAGGGGAGGTGTATGTAATACACCAAATACAATTGCAAATTATTTTATTATTTTGAATCTTTTTTTTATATTTTGACAATAAAGTCAAAATAAATGTAAATGGATTATTATTATTATTGAATAAATAAAAGACTGAAAGGAAACATAACTAAAGTAGTTATTAAAAGAGAATTTGTTGACCCACAAGGGAAAAATACAAATGGCAAAAACTATTGAGTTAGAACTCAAGTGATGCAGGAGGTATCTTCCCCAAAATCAGGTCAAGACTCATTGTGGAGTGCTAAAGAGCAGGAGGCTCATAAATGACCAAGTCCTAGGAAAAATACTATAAAATAGTATGTCCATAAAGCAAGTAGGAGGTTGGAGATGGGTGTGGAATTGATTTGTTGATGCAAAGAGATGGTGCATTGATCGAATTTTGTCCTTGTGGTTGAAAAAACATGCTCAGGGGTTTTGGAGCAAGTAAGACGTAGCTTCTCTAGGAGTTGGTTGGGAGGAACAACAACTTCGATTATGTTTTCTCCATAGTGGTGACAGGTTCTTCACTAAATTAGTACTGTTTAGTATTGATAATTATAGTATGTATGTAGATTTGAATTTTAAATTCATTTTGTTAACTGAGAATTATACTATGCATCTACTCCTAACCTTTTTACCTATTTCCATATTATGTTTTAGTATAAATTATTATTTATTTACGGAATGTAAAAGAATCACAGATCTTATTATATTAGTTTAAAAGTTAATATACAAATATTATATACATATTTTGATCTAGATGGTTATATGTGGCCACCCACCTATTCCACTGGCTCAAAATAGTTCCTCATGTTGACAATTTTCTTGAAAATTTCATAGGTTTTTCGAGTACCAAACTTTTGGGACCATTTTTAGGCCCCAAATGACATTTTTTAGAGATTCAAGAGGCCAAAGCTCGAATAGACCTTTCCAATGGTCTATTGAGCTCCCCAAACGGATACCATATGCAAATGTTATGACCTTGAGAAGTTGACTGTTCAACTAACCACCTTGGGGCTGCAAAATTTATGATGATTCATCTCCTAGGGTTAGTTTTATGGTTTTCTTCATCTCTAAGGCTTTATGATAAAAGGCCATTCAGCCTTCTTTTGTATTCAGCTTGTCATGAGTGATCATAGCCACCACATCTATTCTTAGATATATAACTNATATATATATATATATATATATATATATATATATATATATATATATATAGATATATGCTCTTTCATTTCATTCTCACATATATCTAGATCATTTGTATCAAAGCTTTCTTCTCTTGTGGTTTCTCAGTGCATGTCCCAGACGAGATCTGAATATTGAGAATTGGGTCTCGAACTAGTTGAGCTTGGGTAAAATACCTCCCATCATCCCAAGCAGCCTCATATGGGGGGAGAAGAAAAGAGAGATTACAGAGAAGGAGATCCTATTAAATTGTTGCTCGAGGAAGCCCTTACGTGACAGAGGAAAACGATGATGGATAAATCCTCCCAGATCCTTCGAAGAATGTTGACGACGGCAGATGCACCTTCAACGAGCAATGATTTTGGGGGTGCGACTCCCTTTAAGATACAAGTTAACTTTTACCCCTTATTTGAAGGAAATATAGATGCAGATGCTTTGGAAAAATGGTTTGAGTCTATTAGAGGGTTACTTCTCTGTTCAATTTTTTTTTGGTAGTGAAAAGATCAGTTTCGCGCTCCTTAAGTCCCTCCCCCATGTCAAATATTGGTGGGATGGGTACTGTGAGAGGGATGCAAGAGATGAATATGAGATATTGAAAACAGAACCCACTTGGGCATCTTTTTTGAGGCCATAAAAGAGGAATTATACCCTATTGGAAACTTCATGATGAATAATACACCCGATGGATGACATTGCGCCAGGAAAGAGACCAAATAGTTCCATAGTATACTAATATATTCCATACCATGCGCTTGAAGGTGGGTATTAGAGACTCAAAACGACACTTGTTTCTAAATTAACGCAATGGCCTGCATAGGTACATTCAGACGAAGATGGATTTCTTGTGCATATCCTCACTAGGAGTAGCTTACGGATATGCTGTCAAAATAGAGCAAATTTTTTAGCAAAATAATAAAAAGGATTTTAGGTCTGCAAATTAGTAGTCGAATCCAGGAAAAAGTGGCCCTAATTCACAAACCCAAAGGAAATAGAAAGGATGTCCAAATTTCCTACAACTAGTCCAATCCACAGACAAAGAAGGGTAACGAGAAATCAAAGAAGGACACTAGAAAGTGGTGCAAGTTCCATAAAATTCCCTGGCTCAACATTGACAAATTTTGCTCAAAGAAGTCATTGTTGGCCGAGAAAAAATCTATAGATCAGGAATTTTACTTAGAAGCTGATGTAGAGAAAGAAGGTGGTAAGCATATCATTTATGCAGAACCTAGTGCCACCATAGAAACCGAAAAGATCCAACAAAAAGAGTGAGAGGAGCCAGAGGAAGTGGAGCACCTATTCCATTCACAACTATGGGGACAATGGAATCCGATACATTTCATTTTCGACAATGATAGTTAGAAGAACCTCATCTCAGTCGAGGCCATCAAAATATTGAAGATTTCAACAATTCCACATCCCCAACCCTACAAAATTGGTTGGATGAGCTCTATATGAGCCATCTGTGTTGATAAACAGTCCCACCTCTCTTATGGAATCAAGCCCTTCAAAGATGAGGTAATTTAGGATGTTTCCCCACTTGAATTTTGTGATGTTATTTTAGGAAAACCATATATGTGGAAATTTCATGTTGTTTATGAGTCTAGACCTCGTAGTGTCATTATCACTTTTGGAAATAAACTCTGCAGCATACCAATGACACTTCCTACTACTGGAGTGTCTCTCATTACAATGAAGAAATGCGGGAAGGTAATATCCCAGATAGGAAAATTCGTACTCTTCATGGTTTATTCAAATGGGGAATAAAGGATCATAACAACATCCATTGCCTCCACACAGAACCCCTCTATGCAGCAGAAACAGGTGGATAATATCGTGGAAGCATACACATACATATTCACCACACATGTTGGGGTTCAATTACATTGTTAGGTCAAGTATTCAATTGATTTGATCCCTGGTGTTCCTTTACCTAATGGGAAAGTATACAAGAGTTCCCTCGTGTATAACAAATCAATCAAATACCATATTTGAGATGTAATTTAAAAGGAGAAAATTCGACCCAGCTCCTCACCCTGTGGGAGCCCAATTGTGTTGGTACAGAAGAAAGATGAGACATGGTGACTTTGTATTGACTACCTAGCTCTAAACAAGATCACAGTGTGTAATTGGTATCGCATTCGCTTGATCAATGACCTCCTCAATCAACTCAAGGGAGAAAATTATTTCAACAAGATTGACCTAAATTTCGACTATCATCAAGTGTCGATTGAGCAGATCGATGTCTGGAAGACTGCCTTCGAATCTCGAGAAGGCATTTTTGAGTGGTTGGTAATACCTTTTGGATTGACTAATGCTCCAACAACCTTCATGAGAATGATGGATGACATTCTACGACCATTTACCAATTCCTTTTTGTCCGTATATCTAGATTATATCTTCATCTACAATAGATCACGAGAATAACATATGTAAGATATCCACCGGGTCCTCAACAACCTGCGACATCAAAAGTTATATGCCATTCTATTTTAAGTGCTCATTTATAATGTAAAGGGTTCAATATGTAGGATACATTGTGGACAAACATGATTTTCATGTAGATCTGGCAAAGATCCAAGCCATTCGTAATTGGCTAACCTTGATGACTCTCACAAAGATTCACAGCTTCCTAGACCTTACAAAATTCTATTGTATATTTATGTTGGGATTCTCTAATATTTCTTGGTCCATTATCTAGGTGACCAAATATGGATCTAAGGACAAGTTCATCTGGTCCAATCCAAAACAACACACATTTGAGGAGTTGAAGCAATGCTTATGTTCAATGGTCATCCTTACCTTAACAGATCTACAACAACCCTTTGAGACCGAGACAGGTGCTTCAAACTACACTACTAGTGTGGTCCTCACTCACCATGTACATATAGTGGCATATCACAGTGAGACACTTTCAGATACAGTCAACAAGTACCCCACCTATGACAAGGAAATTCACTCCATTGTCCAAGTTTGTCACCAATGAAATCATTACATCCTTGGAAAAGAAAGAGTCATCCAAACAAATCAAAGGCCCTTGCAATTCATGCAAACCCAAGGAAAGTTATAGAATGATCGCCACCAGAAGTGGTCCACTTACTTGCAGCAATTCCACCTAAACATTAAATATAAGAAGGGAAACACCAATCGAGTAATTGATTTCCTCATTCGACCTCTTATGGAAGCATTAACCACAGTGCTCAACTCTTGCGACCACGAGACCTCTAGGTGGCCTCAACTATATGACAATGATCCCAAGTTTGCTCCTATATATCAATCCTTGGGTGCAAGTACACCAGTGGCATCCTTTCATCTTCAGGAAGGATTGTTATGCCACCTAGGCCATCTATGTTTTCCTTCAAGCAAGCGTGTGAAGATGATTTGGGAATCACATTACAGTAAGGTGGTAGGGAACTTTGGTATTGAGAAGATAGTGGCAATCTTGCAGAATTATTTTTATTGTCCCAAACTCTGACAAGACGTCGGGTGATATATCATATCATGCACTGCCTGTGCCATCACAAAACCAACCGTTAAAAATAAAGGGTTTTACACCCCCCTTCCCACTCTAAATGGGCCATGGGAATCCATATCCATGGACTACACGTCAGGAATACGTTCAACCAAGCATGGTAAGCAATGTGTGTTTGTGGTTGTGGAGTGCTTCTCTAAGATGTCTATTCTGATAGCTTGTAAGAATATCATCTCTATAGAAGCCACTACTAAGCTATTCTTCGAGCATGTTTGAGTTCATTTTGGGTTTCCATAGACTATCATTTTACATTGGGGCAACAGTTTCCTGAGCACTTTCTGGTCTATTCTATGGTCATTAATAGATACCAATCTCACTAAATTGACTTCCTTCTTCCCCTGGGTTGATGGACAAATAGAGGTAGTCAACCAAATGATTGTACATATTATAAGAATGTATAATTCTAAAAATATTCACACATTGGATGAGATCCTTCCTTATGATAAAATAGCCATAACTGAGCTCTTCATAGCTCTATCAGTCACAACCATTTTCAGGCATGCTTGGGTTTCCAACCACTCGCCCCAATTGATGTAGCTTTGCCCCTTGCATCCACACAAGAGGGATATTCTCATGCTAAGGTTGAGGTTGATAATTACACCATATTTGTTGAATGAATCCAACACATCTACCAACATGTCCATGACATTTTGGAAATGGCCAATACTAAATACAAGCAACGAAATGACCGACATCTGGTTCCACACAAGTTTCAAGTTGGGGATAAGGTCTGGTTACATTTACAGAAAGAGAGGCTCACAAGACCCCATCGTAAGCTTTTTCCACTTCGATATGGGCCATACACCATCACTAAGGCAATTTATGATAATTCTTCTAAATTAAGCATTCCTCCATTCTTTGGCATGCACCCAATATTCAATGTGGAGCTCCTTCGACCATATTTTGCACCAATATTGGACACCTCGGAGGTATAAGAACAATTGAAACCTACAAATATTAATTCTGACTACATGGAACAAGAAACCATTGATCATATCATGGACACACAGGTTAAGGGCACCCACCAACAGAAGATCCAACTATATCGAGCTATCAAAGCAGGGAAACTCCTCCACCAAGGCAAGTGGCTCACCAGGAGTCAAGTTCAAAAGAGGTTTCCCCGTTTGATGGGGGAACTCAACATAATGGAGACCATTTCTTCCTAAGGTAGGAGTACTGATCCATATGGGTATAGGCGGCCACCCACCTATTCAATTGGCTCAAAACAATTTCTCATGTTGACAATTTTCTTGTAATTTTCTATGGTTTTTCGGGTCCCAACCTTTCGGGTCATTTCAAGGTCATAAATGATATTTTTTAGCGATTCAAGGGGACAAATATTTTCCTTTAGCATGCATTTGGCCCCATTCAATATTTTTAAATCTCGGACAGACCTTTCCAACGGGCTATTGAGTGCCCCAAATGGAGATCATATGCAAAAGTTATGACCCCGAGAAGTTGACTGTTCAACTAACCACCTTGGAGCCAAAATATTTATGACGATTAATCTCCTAGGTTTAGGTTTATGGTTTTATGCATCTCTAGGGATTTATTATAAAAGTTCCTTCAGGCTCTGTTTATATTCAGCTTGTCACAAGTGAGCATAGCTACCACATCTCTTATCAGAGATACAACTACCACAATTCTAGATGCTTTTGTTTTACAGTCTATTATGTTTCATTCATTTAATAGAATCCGAGTTTACTGTATCACGGTGTTTATCGCCATATATTCTATGCATGTGTGTGTATATATATTCTCTTTCATTTCATTCTCACATAAATCTGGATCATATTTCACCCTAGTCTCTGTTTGGGCTTCTATACCCAGATTATAGTAGATCTAAATTTAGTACAAATAAAAAGATTTGAACAAATGTATTACAAAATACCAACCAAGTACTCAGTCAACTAGATCAACTTCCAAATCGTAGACATTCTCTATACTTTAAATATATCTACATATAATTTTCAATGTATTTTAAATTTATATTAAAGTCATCAATACATCTAAGTCATATTAAACTAATCGCATACCCCTAGGAGCCAAAGTTCTCCACACAGAGTTTATCTCTGTTCCATTTTTTTTAAGTTTATATCTTCTCTCAACTTAATCACTATTCTGAGCGTGCATACTAGTCCAGGACAGATGTCAATATTTTAATAAAAGGATTTAAATAAGGAATCACAAGTAAGACAATGATTTATTTAACAAAAGCTAAGGAACGATCACCCATCTCATAGAGATGAACCTAAAATCACTGTAACCATTGTCATCTCTGATAAACAAAATCAACCAACAAATCAACAAATCCCAACAAGAAGTTAAAAAATATAATCAATTATTACAACTTATGTTTCTTTTTGGGTATTCATACACGTTTAGATTAGATTTAATTATTTAAGCACAACCCAAAAGGAACTAAACGAAAAGATTGCAGTCAATAAAAAAAAGTATTCATGGATACACAAATAAGAGCCGAAGGGATTCCTTCATAGAATAATGAAATAGTTATGAATTTAATAGATCTGTGTTTTTAATCAACATTAAACCAACAACAAAGAGGTACCCATTGACAATTCATACCTATAGGAATTAATTAACATAATTAATTATAAATGTACATTCTCTGTTCTCGGGCATACATATCCTAGAATATATTGATCTAGATAAAGCATTTAATCAACAACATGATCGTAATATCCAAGTAATATTAGAGATCTTCATTTCCAATTAACATTTCAAATTGAATTACAGATCATATCTTAACAAATAATTTCAACTATCAATATTATCGTGGTCTTAAGCCAGTACATGGCATCCACAGTCCAAAACTAAAAACACAATGTACGGTCTCCATCCAAATAAGATTGAAAATCAAATGCATTTGAGTGTGAGAGGCTGTGAATCCCACATTGTATACTAATACATCCAGGTGCAGACCCATAAGGGTTTGAAAAGAAAAAACTAAACTTAAATTCATATTTTCTTAGTGGCTATAAAGCCTTAACTTCCTTTGGAACCACAAACCAAGCCACTAGGAAGCCAACTTAACTTTGAACTTTTCAAGAGTCTTACTTTATGATTGTTATAGGTTTCGATTTGTGCAGTCCAATCCAAACCTCACTGGTAGTTACATGCAACAAACTAAGTGGCGTTAGTATAATGCTAATGACCAAGTTTTAAAGAATGCATTCTCCATACCTAACAAAGTTAGAGGAAATTTCTCACCTCTAGAAGAGAAGAAGGATGCCTAAGAGGAGGTGACCTTGTGGCAGTTCTATCCAGGCGTAGAGACCTGCATTTTTCACGTGTTACCTATTGTTAAAACCTTGCATTGCATACAATAGCCAGTGTAAAGATTAAGGAAAATGTTTGCGTTGTAAACCCTTACGTTTGCAAGCATACTATGGTCCATGGGGATGAAGCTAGGCTCATCCGAAGATTCAACGGAAACCTAACTTCATCTCCACATAATATCATGAAGTTATAAAACCCCTTTTTATAAACAAAATGAATATTAAATTATAAAGTATTGCAGAACATAAAGATAAACTCACCTTTGATGGACGTGTAGAGGGTCGGGGATCAACTCCTCCTAGTTTCCTTTTCTCCTCCCCTGCCTGTAAAACAACAAAAGAATGTGCGTTAAAATGTGTAATTACTAATAATCTTTGAAAAATCAATTTGCAGAATGTTAAAGAAGAATTTTTCTCCTTACCTGGTTAAAAGCTCAGCAGGATGCAAAGCCTCTGAAAAACTCAATGAAGGCGACTAGATTCCCTTCATAACCTCACGATGAACCAAGAAGGACGAGGTTGTAATGGCACCCACATTTCCATTAACCAGACTGATAAAAACTCCAAGCAAAACTTAGGTACAAATTGAAGCAAAACTTCCATTAATAGACCGTGAAAAGAAACGAGCAATACTGGTGCAGTGTATCCATGGAGTGGTTGAGTTTTTTTCACAGGAAAAAACTTATAGACAAAATGAATACACCAAGCCCTCACGACAACATAAAAACATGTTAAACCCTAAGAAAAACCCTTGTACCAGATCATGACAAGTGGAGGGTCGAGATCATTCTCGAGTCATATTGCATGTGATCAAGCCATGTTTTGAATGCGCTTGGCTGCACTGTCAACACGCAGCTAGGGCCAAGGATTTTAAACTTTATTACAAGCCATTTAAAACCGTCTGCGTTGGAATCCACCTATGCCTCCCTCCATTACTTACACATAAATACATAACAAACCATATGTTTAAAATTTCAACCATGATGTGTAAATCTTGTGTGCTAGGTCCATCAACCATAATCTTTGGCTTAATTACTTACAAAGGGATCATCATAGTTAAAACACTTAATCAAATTATTCATGCAACCACCCTTGCCAAACATGACTTGTGAGGGGAGGGTTTAACAACAAAGATAAACCTTAAGGGTAGCTAGGACTAAGCCATAGGTTTAGGCTTAGGTCCTAACAACCAAACATTAATAATAAACTTAAGGATTTAAAACATCACCTAGGAGAGGTTGTTATCTAGTCATCGCTACTTGGAGGCATTGCCGATGGAGGGATTAACCTGTTATGTAATAGTTAAACAAATCAAGTTAAATTCACATGCATATGAATACAAAATCTATGACGATGAGTATCAAGTTGCTGCGACCAATAGTTACATGCTACAACAAGAGTAATAATAAGTAGTAAAGCAAACAAAAAGATTTTATTTATGGATTTTACGGGTTTGTGACAATAACCTTGGATGGAGCTTTGGATCTCATCGAAAGGTTAGCTAAACCCTTAACTTGATTGAGGGTTTGATATAATTTATGGTTAAAAACTTAATTTTTTAATAGTTTTAGCTAATACCTTGTCTAAGTTAATAGCTCGATCGAGGGTTTTGTCAACATAAAAATATAGGTTATAGTAAAAAAAAAATTTAGTAGTATCTTTTGATATTTGTCAACCTAAAAATTTAAAAGTTACAGTAAAAAGAAGTTATTTCAATGTTAATTAATATTATTTTTCTAGTAGTTATATTTTTATTTTATAGTTGATAGTTATTTTACTTAATCTATTAACATGTGTTAGGTGGGGATATCAACATTTAAATTTTGCAACATAGAAACAAAATCATAAATATAATGCACGCCATCAAATACCATTGGCAAATTTACCATGGTAAACCAAGACCATGGACCATAAATCACTAACAACAAACATTAGCGTTAATGTTTTTTGTTAGTGAATTATATATGGTTTTGATTTCCCATGGTATTTGAGGTCGTGAATTATATATTTTTGTTTCTATGTCCCAAATAATTATTTTACTATGAGCTTTTATTATCTTTTTTGCTCTTAATATAGTATATATGTATTGCGATATAGGTAAAAATAATTTTGTTTTTCACATAAGTTATTTTTTATATAACAAAAAACCTATTAATTCAAATACCTTAATTGATTAGATATCTATCGAGCTATTTTAGTTGGATCGATGTATTTGAATTAATAATTATTTTTTCCATATAAAATTTATTTTTTTCATAGTTTTTTTATAGTTAAAATCTCGATCAAACTAATAGCTCAATCGAGTTATGAGCTCAATTGATCTTTTATCTTAACCACACATAAATCCTCGATTGAGGCAGTTTTAAAAACTTCGATCGATGGTTTTAAGAACTTCGATTGAGATATTAGCTCGTTGAGAACTTTAAAACAGGCTTTTAGCATTCTTTCTAAAATTTTTATTTTTTTGCTTTTTTTCCCAGACCTAAACCTTGTCCTAGGATGCACCTTAGATGGAGAACTTCATACCAATGGATTTATCATCAAATCTTCTATCGATTTGCATATAATTTATGAGTTTTTGAAGTCACATGATATTTTTTTATTTTCTTTTAAAAGTTGCACTTACAAAACCATGTCAACAACTTCGAATCAGTGCAAAGAAAAATGAACAACAAAAAAGTACACAATAAAAAAATTTCAAAAAATATATACACCTAAGACCAACATGTGCTCTTCAAAAGGATGTTTTTCATTTTTTTTTGTAACCAGTAAAAATATGTTTACATGCACACACATGTGTGTGAAATGAAATAAAAGTTTTCAATGGTTACATTGAAAATTAAAAAATAATAACATCATAAATTTAAAAAAAAGAAAAACGTTTATCTCAATGCATTTTGTGTATATTAAGTTTGTATATTTTGTTTGAAAAATTATGCATTTATCACTAAATTATTTTACATGCACACAAGTCACTTGTAAATTTTTGTTAAAACTCACAAGAACATGCCTATCAATAAATGCAATTTTAGCATATTGAATAATTTTATTATTTAAAAAAGAATTATAGGTGGAAAGAAAACATAATTCCCTACAATTTGTTTTTTTGTTGTGTGTCGAAATTCATAAAGTATATATGAGTTTTGAGGGATTCAATTTAATTAAGGAGTGAGCTAGCTATGGAGCAATCCTCCCTCCATCGGACGGAGGAGGAGCAAAGTCAACGTTAACTTTGCTCCTCCTCCGTCCGATGAGGGAGGATTGCTCCATAGCTAGCTTACTCCTTTAATTAATGAGTAAAAAATTGAATTTTCACAGTCACTTTTGGCCAAAAAGTGTTACTCATATTCATGGATTCATAGTTAACATGGTCTCAATCATCGTATAACGTCCCAGATACAAAACAATGTTTATTTGAAAGGCACTTGTATGATCATGGAACCCTTGATAGAGCCTTGATAAATTCTATTAGAAGGGCATGAACATGACCATGGTACCCTTGATAGAACCATGGCAAATTCTATTTGAAGGGCATGTATATGAATATGACACCCTTGATAGAACCTTGGTGAATTCTATTTGAGTGGCATGTGTATGACCATATCACCCTTGATAGTACCTTGATAAAATTAAATTAAACTTAAAAAATATAAATGAGAATAATAACTTAGAAAATGATAAATAACAAATTAATAAAAACAATGTACATGTTAAGAATAAATAATAAATTAATTATGTGCATGTTAAAATAAATAATAATTTATTTTAAAATAAGACTTGTTCATAACAAAGGAAAACAATTAGTTAAAGAAGAATATAAACTAAAATACACCTGTTAATTAAGGAGAATAAAATAAGAAAATAAATTAAAGGAATATTGAAACTCAAGTATGTGCACACACGTAGGAAAAGAAGACTCTAGTGCACACACGCATGAACATGCATAAAAAATCTAAGGAACTCTATAAAAGAAAGGAAAGGAGATGAGTGAGGATAATCTTTCGGATCTTCAATCTTTCATCTTTTTCCTTCAGTGAGATGGTTGAAGACTGTTGAAATTTCTATAAAAAAATTGGGAACATTACACATAGAAACATTCTTTGCCACACGTGTATAATCACACTTAAAACACTAAACCATGAAGATCTCAAGAGCCTTGATATGAAATATTTTTTATATCATGAAAGTTATAATACAAAAATAGAAGTCCCATCTATGGCCTGTCAATGTACATGTATCAAAAACATATTTGATGTACATGTGCAAACAAAAGTGCATCTATCCTGGATCGCGCCCCTATACTCTAACTCCGGATTGTACATAAAAATACATATTTTTCCTAGACTAACACATCAAAAATATAACTTTCTCTTGTTTTTCTCGGATCCTAATGCTTGTCGCCTCTGTCTACGACGACTGTGCATCTCTCGTGACTGCAAATCAATGACAATATTTCTTAATCAGGTAACTAAACTAGTACTGTCCAACACTAACAAAGTTTGAAAATTTAAAATATGACTCAATTGTAAATAAAACAAAGACTCACTGCATCTGTCGGGGGTATAGGTGCCTCTGGTGTCCTCCTCCTTGCAGAGAGTCTCTCTGCAATGCTTCTCCGTGAATAACAAAAATTATGTCAATTATCTCAAGAATGATCAACATGTACATGAATGAGAAAGTACTAATCAATTATGTAAAAAATGAACATCTCATCGAAAAAACCATTTATAGGGGATTATCCTGGGACTCTTTAGTAGTAAGAGGAGCCATAGGTTGAACATCAACCTCAGTTGCATGCACTAATGGACCAGGGTGTGGCTACATTCACCAAATGATAAAATAGTTAGACATCGTGTATGTCCATAAACAATACAGATGAAATGTAAAATTAGAAATATTCAAGTAGAAGTACCTCAGTGTGACTTATCCATATTGTAGATGCAACATTGAACACATCATCAACAACCCCACTAAGGTCTGGAACAGATGACTCTACATCATGATGCTGTAAACATGCGAAAATAACATTAAGAAAAATTACTTGTGAAGTGAATTCATAGCTAACCAACAACTGCCATTGGAAGTGTGTACATTACTGTAGGATGAGTAGTTTGATCCTCATGCACACCCGCTCTATTCAACGAAGAGGGTCATCTGGTGTAAACAACCCCGTTATCTACGTTTGGACTACGGGGAGATCCAAACCAAAGAGGCGGTGCAGGGATCTGTGATGATGGCTGCAGTCATAAAGTGTTACCATAGTTAGACATGGAGTTGAATGGATGGAATAATATGTAATAAAAAACTAACATGTTGTAATATACTTACCCCTACCTAGGACATATCTCCCCCACGGGAGTGACCGCTTCCATCAATTTCTTTCCCCTCTTCAGATGCTAATAACATCTGCAAGTTTTAAAATTATAAATATTAGCGATCTATGAAGGAGTGTAGAGTAAGAAATTTAAATAATTCAAACAAGGTTCATGTCATAACCCATGTACTTACATTCTTCAAGTAATCATAAATTCCACCTTGGACTATGTCATTGATATCAATGTCTCCAGCATCACGTTTTAAGTGGGGTTCCTGCAACTTCAAAAATTGTAAATATTAGACAATTTAACAAATTAATCAAGATTAACCCATGCATTAACAAAATGATATGTATTAACAAAATTACAAATGTTTAAATATTACCTCAACAGTGGTTGTTTGGGCCTCGGGTACAACCACACCAGGTGCAGTACTACCCCCATGAGAGGGATCAATCTCCTACGAGAGTAAATATTGCATATATCACGAATCTTTTAATATGTTACAAACAATATGGAAAAATTAAAAATTGAACAATAATAGAGTTTTAACAATGTCCTTACCTGACCACTAGTAATCGTAGTGGTACCATGTCTTGGTCCAAGACCATAACAGGCCCCCCCACATTATGTGCAGATGTGTGGCTCACTCTGAGGCACATGGGATGTTAGTCTATCCCCACCAATAAATGTCCCTCCACCAGCAGAAGCTGGTGGTTGTACCACAGTAGAGGAAGAGGGCGCTCTCTAGTCAATAGTGGTCGTGTGCCAAGATACCATCTCAGCTAGAGTAAAAAATGCCTCTTGTGTTTGGGCAACCATGTCATGTGTAGGAGGGATGTCTGCCCTCGGTAGTTGGGCAGGAGGTACAGGTATCTGTGGATTGGCATCTCTATGCCTAGCATTGGGTCGGTGTTGGGGCATCCCCCTACAAACTCCCTTGAAGCCCAACATGTCAAAATAGTTGACATGTTTCCCCATCACAAACTCTGCATATAACTTTCGGAGGAAGTAGAACGGTACTTCCCTATTGTTGTGAGGGGGAATGTCAAAAACCATGTACCACCTATCCATCCAATTGTCTCTGATGGGTGGAAAGGTGCACCACTCAATAGAAATATGTGGCCTATTGATCTCCGGAATGTCATCCATCCTAGGCAGTCTAAATAATGTATAGATGTGTTGTTTTGTTATTTTGAGCTTTTTTACCTCGTTGTAACTCAACCCATCAACATATTGTTGTATTTTCCTATCCCTGTACGATGCGATGCTATACAAAGCATCATTCAATCTTGCAATTGTATCAACAATAGACAACAAATAATGTGGCAAGGAGTGGTAGAGCTCATCTCCACCCCTCCAAGCACAACCAATCTCTCTGAGATGGCCAATAACCCTCAGTATCTCCGCATTGTTATCCATAGTAGCCACTACAATCATAAATACAAATAAAATATCATTAGAAATATAAACACATGATATAATGACATCTCTAAGCACTGAAAATTGTATAACTAATGTACGACAAATAAGAACAGAAACTAAATCTATCATGTAAATTTAAAAATTGATCTTGAATTTTACAGTAAAGAATAAACATTTAACATTTTTTCATTTCATATTTATGTCCTAAATTCAAGTATTAATTCCAATTTTTAAGTATGCATGTCACACATAAAGTGTCTTGAGTGCATATGTTGATTGTGAATCTCCTCTAGCTTATTTTAAGGCTTGGATTATGAAGTTTCATCGAAATTGTGAGGTGCTAACTAATTCCTTTGTAGGACTATCTCCCAGATTGTGGGTAGAGGCAACAACTAGACCCTATAATAGGCGGCATAATGTGCTATTGATGAATAAAATCCCAGTATAGGCAACGATTTTGCTAGATATGTAATTATTTGTTGTAGCATGATGTTTTTTGGACTCCAAAGTCTATTTAGCAGATCTTTGTTTATATTTTATTTGGGCCATGTATGGATTTCACTTGATGTTATTTTAGTTCTATGCCATTTTTCTATATACCCATGAGAGACTTTAAATGCACAATTGTGTATAGTGGATTTTCTGGTTGCAAGGTTTTCATTGGATTATATCATGTATGATAGTATGTGATTGGCATGTTTAATCAAACACATCAACCTACCTATGTATCTTCATGTTCGTAGAGTCTATTGCTGAACTTTGTTGTCTTGACCTCAACCAAAAAGTACCCTTCGTTGAAGAGGAAATACTTGTTAAAAGCATGGGAAGCTTCTATACCTTATTTTAACACTTGGATTAGGAAGTTTCATCAAAACTATAAGGTGTTTATTGATGTTTTTAGAAGACCAACTTCGATATTTCAGATAAGGGCAAGGGATTTACCATGTTTGTTTATGTATTTTAGGGAATATATGAATTCTACTTGATTTTTTTTAGTTGTATGCAAGCTTGCAATATAATTGACAAACTTTGCATATTTGTTAATTTTGGTTTGGATTCACAATGATGCTTGTGAATATACATATATGCAAATAGTGAAGTTCATTTGTTTTTTATGAGTTAATTGAGGTTTTGGTTTACAATGGGCATGTATATTACTTATGCAAAGTTGCAATGTGCTTGACAAACTTTGCATATTTGTGAATTTTGGTATGGATTCACAAGGATGCTTGTGAATATGCATATGGAAATAGTGAAATTCATTTGTTTTTTATGAGTTAATTGGGGTTTTGGTTTCCATTGGGCATGTGAATTTTGGGTATGAATTTTGGTAAATAATCAAAATTATTTAATTTTTATGATTAAATTGGGGATTTGTTTCCATTGGACAACTTCATTGGGGTTTTGTTTTTTATTGGGTTTTTTGTTTCCATTGGCCATAAATCAATTTATTTTGGTTTAATTTTTCAAATTAGGGCAAATAAATTAATGAACTTAAAGAAAAAAACATGAGAAGAAATGAGGAAAATACCTCACAAAGAGGAGGTTGATCCAAAGGTGGAGGTGGATGGCTTTGGCACACCCAAAAACGCATTCTCCTAGTCGATATTTGCTCTGTCCAAGTCCAACAACCCTGCAATGTGGCGAAAAAGACGGGCTCAACCCGTTTTAAAATAAAAAATATTTTTCTCCAAAACGGGGACATGATTTTATTCACTAAAATGGAGGCGGGATTTTCTTAAATAAAACAGAGGCATGATTTGATCTACTATCCTAATTGGCATGCCTGTTTGCACCCTTGGGGCTAGGCTTGGCAGGTTCGGGATTGCTTGGGATGATTTCTTTTTTTTGGATCAAGAGTGATTGACTTCACTCCGCCATTGCATCTAAAAGGTCCCTCAACTTTGTGCCCTCAACCTTCAGTGAGTGTTGGAGAGTTTGGTCCTTGGAATTGGTTAAGGTTGGAAGGCCTAAAAGCAAAATGCTCCACTTACAATCATATTGATATAGTGCTTATTTTATACAACCTCGTTTCAACTCGAGGGTCCTTAGGGAAAAAGAATACCCATTTGGGAACAAACAAGGTAGTCAAACGATGGACACAACGATTAGCAATCAGGTCGGGGCTACACTAATATATGTGGCACTAGGCGAGGGCTACAACACCCACACCTATTAGCAACACAAGATCTAGGTTAACCTTTAATTGTTGTAAATTTATTTTTCAATCAAAAGTTTTATATATATATATATATATATATATATATATAATGAAGTCGGAGTATATTTTAGAAAAGCAACCCATATAGGGTCCCTAGAAATCTCAATAATGTTAATGTTTAATATAGACAAAATTGTTAGCAAACAATGACTATTATATTAGCCACATAACTTATGAAAACATAACAATCAAACATAAATGCCGACAAATAAACGGTATCTAGATATTCCAAAAATTTACTTACAAGTTAAGACAAACCAAACCTCTTGGGAAAATAAGCCACTAATCAAAAGGATTTAAAGTAATTTTATTTTTTATTGCTTAGAGAGGCACTCTACAACCCAATATGGGGAGATGTTGTAAGTTCGTTCCTAACAGAATAATAAAAAATAAAAATTTTAATTATCTACTAAAATAATTGTCCACCAAAAAAGCAACCCAATAGGAGGGAGATGTTGTAATGTTCCTACCTAACATAACAATAAAAAATTAAAAATCTAATCATGTGCGAAAAAATGTCGGCCAAAAAAACAATCCAATATAAAAAAAATGTTGTAATGTTCCTACCTAACAAAATAATAAAAACAAAAAAATTTAATTATCAACAAAGCTTAAAATCTTTATAATTTTAATATTTGAATTTTTATTACATATTATAAAATTATTCAAAACCCATAAACTTGAAATGTTTTTTTTCAACTTAATCCATAAAATAACATAAAAAATCAAACATTCCCTCAACATTATGGATATTAAATAAACATCTTTAATTTTTTTTTAAATCTACTTTTATATATATATAATCCAAAAAAACATTTGTACACTTTTATAATGTTCATTTGATTATAACAAATTTGATGAATAATTGAAAATTTTAATAATAAAAATCTCACATCTTTATAAGCGTAGCTTAAGAGTTTCGAGATTTCTTTCAGAGAGGATAGTAGCTTAAGAGTTTAGAGATTTCTGCGTTTTAGCACCAAAAAAAATCTCCTATCGAACGTTTAAAGTTCTTTATATTTATGTATTCTTAACAATAAACTTGATCACGATTTGCGATACATGAATTAATGATGCAAAATAGAACACCAAACCTTTATGGCATGGAACAAGAGGGGCTTTAACCATTCGGAGCACTAGCCAAAACGCCCCCAACCTGCCTGAATCGGATAGAGTAATTTTCGCTGTTTGGTGTGTTCAAATCGCAATTTCAGTCATATGGGTAGTTTTAAAATGTAACAGTAGTTCAGTTAGTTTAGGGGAGATATAGTTCAGTTAGTTTAGGGCAGATAATTATGATTGAGCAAAATTATAGAAATAACAGGCGTTTTAATTGTTGTTTATTTTACTGGTAACTATTCCTCTTCTCTCGTATGCCATTATATGCTTCCACCTGACGACTTTCTCATTCAACAACTTGAAATTTATGGGAGTCAAACATTCAAATCCGAACCCTCCCTAGCCCTTCCAAAGGGTTCTAACCTTTCCTAGGAGTATGAAGTTAAAATTGCCCTATAAGAAAAGCTTGAAATTTGAATTTTACCCTTTAAATTATGGACATAATTTATATCAACATTTCAAAAGAAGGGCAGCATTTTAAATAGTACATCGGTATGAATTTTTCAGTATGTTGGAATTCTTATGCTATAAATTTGGACTCGTCATTCAAAATATTGAAAATATTGTAATTATAATCACTCATTCACTCACTGTGCACTAACTATTCAGTCGTGCAAGATAGCAGTGATAACTAGCAACTACAAGGCAAAGCAGTGGCCACTAGGATGTGACTCTAACTCTAGAGTCACTTGGGGCTAGAATCTAAGGTGTGACAATGTGTGAGTGACTGCTGCTATAAGAACAAAGAACCACTACTAGGCCCAAAACTTTGTGCTTACTACCTATGTAGACTTGGCTACCAATGTCCATTAGTTTTTCATCAAAATTAAATTCGAATGGACAATTTAACGAGTCATGAATTTCATATAATGACATCAACTATAAACAACATTCAATGGCATATTAAATTCAATTGGAAAGTTTAACAAGTCATGAATTTCATAGAATGAAGTCAACTATAAACAACATTCAATGGCATGCGCCTAGGATCACAAAGGATGCATTGATATAGAAAGGTGACAGTTGACCAAAGCACCACAATTGTTATTAATAAAATAAAAAATAATAATTTTTTGTCAATGAAGAGTCTTCAATTTGATAAGTGGCATGATCATGATGTAATATCTCTATCCTTCCAAAAACAATATTTAGCATGCTGCAGGGCATTTAATTCAGCTGCAACAGGCTTGATGATCGTTGGATCTTGAGCTGCGGTCCTGCATTAAATACTCTGCAACTTGTTAAATATTGCTTGCCCTAAAATACATATAAAAATTACTTGTCTTTACATATTAAAAAGTGTTTAATTGTTTAAGATTACAAAAATTTGGACAAACAATATTTGTTTTTTTGCATTTTTAAGAGAAAAGGTTTAGTTAATTTATAATTGTCAATTGAAGTACATTATTTATGTTACAAATGTCCTTCCAAATGAAATTAAGATTCACCTTTCAAATTTTGATAGAAGTTAGTTTGCTTAATCTTTTACATACAGACAAATCTTGGCACTTCATTAATTATAGCTAGTCATTAGTTTTGGCTAAAATTAATCAACCTACTGTACAGCCATGATTAATACAACAAACTCATTACTAGTTGAATCTCAAAATGCTAAAATCCAATAACCAACAATAAACATGAAACAGCTATCATTATGATATTCTGCATCATTATTCTGCGGCAGGCTGATCCAGTAATCCTTATGTCTTAGATCCACCGACTGTTCGACGAACATATAGTGCGAGCACGAGGCAGAGGGTGGTGTGTAAGCATGTAAGAAGTTTGTCAATTTGCCACTCTTTCAATTCAATGAACCAATATGATTGAGTGACAAACGACAATATATATGATTAGGTTTAGCGTGCTATGCTTCGATGAGGTTGACTCTTGACAACCGACTGGCTATATAGAGACAAGACAATAATGTCCTCGGCATGCTCCCATTGGGACCCAAATGGGTTAGTTTATTATTGAGATTCTACTGTGTTGAAGCTCAAAAGAAAGCATCTACAGTGAACTATATTGTTTTCTAGCGTCCACTTCGTGTATGCGTCAAAGCCGAAGTCACGGCTGATGGAAGTGGGGACTCGATTTTCAATATGGAGACATCGTGTGTCATCATGCAACCAGGCCTGGAATTTTAGATTTAGCCTGTTTGTCAAACAAAAATTTCATGATGTATGAAAAAAATATATTAAAATAATTTTGCAGAGTACATAATTGTATTTTTTTAAACCAAACACAAAAATTTAGCAGACATGTCTACAAATCTTGAGCATACTACCTTAGGAACAAATAAAAGATATGGATGAGAAATTTGTTTGTCACTGAAGGCATAAATAAGTAGAAATTAGTAGTTTAAATATTTATGACCCATAATTTAAATTGGCAAACCTATAAGATTTACAATTTTTCATGCTTGTTAAGGTGGACGTTTTACTTTTATAACTAAGTGTCAAATACATTTTAAAACTTAAAAAACAAAAAGTCAAATTCCAGGCCTGCTTGCATAAGGATGCAACTCATTCTCTCCATCCATAAAGCTGATCAGAAACTGAAAGTTGAAAATGCCTTTTGTTGTTGGTGTTGCAATTATTATTTATGATCTTATATATGCACGTCTTTTTGGATACTTCTTGAATTGAATTATGTATCACAATAATAATAAATATAGATCCCTCTGTCATCCTTTAAGTATCATAAAAATAATAATAAATAGAGATCCCTCTGTCACCCCTCTTTATTATATATCCATCCATCTATTACGATGAAACGACTGCTACAGTTTTGCTCATTGCTGCTTTCCTGGAAATAGTGAACGAAAGCGAAAAAGCTTTATCCAGGTTTTTATAAAACGTTCTACCATAAGATTTAAAGAAGAGAATTGTAATCCTTCGTCATATATAACGCTTTATCGTTTCCTTTAATAATTGGAATCTTTATATACCACGTTTTATCAATGGCTTTAATAAAGCAATTAGTCCTTTCACATTGTTTTTGTTATTTGATTCTCATTTGCTTTAATAAAGTTATATAGAGTTGGGAACAGTTGGAATTTGTTTTCAAGATGCACTTTGATAAGGCTTAAAACAAATCTGAAAAACGAAGAGAGAGCGTGGTTTCCATTGATGGAGTGTGCAATCAACTCAAGAAATTCCTTTGGTAACTATCTTACGGAAATCAAACGGCGGAAAGGATGTAACTCCGTTTGATCGGAACTCTTTTGTTGTAAGGGGATATGGTTTGTATGACGGTAAGTCCATGGTACACTAAAACAGTAACCAGTCTCATATCTCGTTGTTAGTACATTTATGGATATGAATACCAATCATGGCAAAAAGTGGGAATATTTTTTTTTTTCAATCTATGGCATGGTTAGGATTTATGGTTCATGGTTTTTTTTGGTTGTCCCTTTCCCTTGTTTGCTTTCTATAGTCTTTTTTGTTCTGGTCCTTTCGTCAAGGTTTATCGTCATGCTTTTGTCTCTATTATGTTTTTAGGGTTTTCAATTTTAGATGAGATGGAATCTCAACCTCATGGTGGGAGTATTCCCTTGATCGGGGTTATAGGTGGTGGCAACTTGATTAGCCCTATTCCCGTGACCTCTCTTTTGGATAGCCAACAAAAGTCGGTTTTTGTTAGGGTGTTACCAACTGGTTGTAAGATGAAACCTCGGGTTTCCATAGATGAAACCTCGAGTGACCTAGCCTTAAAAATCGCTAACGGAGTTTTTTTTTCCAATTTTGGGCCATGTACTCTTCGTGGTAGTCTAACTAGGGGTAAGGCTAGACTTCGTCGCAAATTCAACACTGATAAAACCCTCGAGTTTAAACTTCGGTATGTTTTGGGTTGGGATATTAACATGACAAGGTAGAAGCCCTCTGAGTTAGGGCCTTAGTACGACGTTTCCAATACACAAATTTAAACAATGATGAACTAATGTCTTGGGCCTCGACACATTGGAAGCCTCTGATCGATTATGTTTTCAATATCAGTTTGCTATCAAATGACTGGATTTTTTTTCTCTTTTTGGAGCATAAGGATGCTTTGAAGTTCCTGGATACAGTGTGGATCATTGGGTCTATTTCTTTGGTCCTAAGTTGGTGGCACCCGGGCTTTTATCCGGTGAGTGAAAAGATCACTAAGCGCCACCTATGGGTGTTTTTACCTGGCTTCCCTTTTCATCTATGGATGAAGAACATTCTCATTGGGTTGGCGAATAGCTTAGGTGGCTTTGCCTCTATTGATGATAGTTTGTTTCATTGTTTTGACAAGCGAATGGTTGCAGTGATGGTTTGTTCAACGGTTGGATTTCCTTAAGGTTCCGTTTAGATGTCATTTTTGTAGGGAAATGGGCCGCCACAAGGACAAATGCCCAAAACTTCTGCAAGGGGTTTCTTTTTCAGACTCTGGGTCTGATTTTGAACATCCTGTGAGGGAGGTATTTGCATGTTGATCGCCAGCCACTATTCCTCGATCGTTCGAGGTTCCGGAAAAAGGTATGCCACAAAGCAACTCCCTTACATTATATGAATGTCTTTCCAAAATTGAACTCATTTCATTGATTCTGTGGAGGAAGCGGTTTGGTTTAGGATGTGGTATATGCTTGATAGTGGATACACGTTGGGATAACACAATTATTAACCCTCTCTCTCTATGGATGGAGCCTCTATCTGAATCTTCCCCAGCGGCTCACTCCACTTTGCCTCAGACTAAGTCTCCTTTTGCGGTGGGGGATTTGGATAAGAATTCTCATGTTCCGTTAGTGGATCTAGATGATTTTTCTTGACCGTCCTCTCCTACTACTCCTTCTTGATATGTGGAGAAATCTGTTAAATAGTCTAGTCTTTACCTGGTAGATTTTCCTCCTCTATCTAAGTATTTTTATTCTAAGGGAGAGGGGGTATGGTTTTGTACTTCGCCTTCCTTGTCAATGAGTCCCCTGTCATTGAGTCCCCTAGACTCTCCTTCTTTCAGAGATGTTTCTTTTAAATCCCCCTTACCAATTTTCTCTGATAAAATTTCCAGCAACTCTTCTGTCACTCCCATTGCCTCTATCATGCACCAAAATGTGGTTATTTCGAAGGAAAAAAATAATAAAGAATCGATAGGTCCCTCTCCTTCTTCATAGGTATTGGCATGGAATATAAAGGGCCATTATACTCCCCTCTCTCTTCGCATTATGGAGGACACCAAGTATGGTAACTTGTTCCCCCCCCTCTCAAACCCTGAGGAACTTAAAGCATTTGACACCCTTACCTAAGGGTTCTTAATGCTTGTGCTTTATTTCCAACTTAGGGATTTCCAGGGTCCCCCCAAAATTAGGGCCCTCAGACGTTTCTTGGAATCTTGCAATCTTGATATTGTGTTTCTCTAGAAAACCATGTGCTCTAGGGATCAAGCTTTAGAGACCTTTGTTAAGCTTTACTTGGGCTGGGATTTTTGTGTTAAAGTTAGAACATCACAAGTCATTCTCCAAGCCAATCATGTGTCCATATTGGGCCTCATGTGTTGAGGTAGGGATCCTGAGTTGGACTCAGGAACGTGGATTTTTTTTTTTGTTGGACTCAAAAATGACTAAGCCTTCAATGTAAAAGGTTATTCCTCATGTGTTGAGGTGAATACTTTGATATGTCAAAGTGATGATGTTGTACAATCTTGTTGGAAAAGGCTAAGGACTTGTGTGTCAATTTGGATCCTAGTGTGTTGAGATGGACCTCCAGTGTAGAGGTGATTCTTTACATGTCAAAGCATTAGTGTTGTGTGATGTATTACTAACCATGGTCATTGGATGTTATTAAGTCTCCTCTATAGATTGGCCATCTCTAGAGTGAATTACTTTAGCATATGGTCGCTTGGCGCTAGAGTAATATAATATGATCACATCATCTCACAAATCTTCTTATAAGTATAATATGATATGATAGATAAATTAAAGTTAGCACATATTGACCATGCAGATAAAATAAGAGATCAAGATACATATCATAAAGAACAAAAGAATTTGAAATTGCTCATGAGAAGAGTTCAGTTGATTAAAGTGAACTCAATTTGTTAAGCTTCAATTAAAGTAACATTGTATGCCTCAATTAACTAAAGGAGAACTCATATTGGCTACTTCAGTGAATCAATCAACACTATTTTAGTTAAGAATAGTTAACTAAAGTGTTAATAAATGAACTATTTAACTAAAGTGTTTTCCATGAACACACTTTAGTTAAACTAAAATAGAACACTTTAGTTAAACTAAAAGATGACACTTAAGTTTTGAAACTTTAGTTACAACTATTGCACGATGAAACTTGAGTTATCATCCTAATTAAGTGACCCTACATCCAGTGAGAAGGCAAGTCCATCCTAGAGTCAGTTAAGCATGATTTAATGTCAAAGATGAAAGGCATGGCGCATTGTGTATGCAACACTGAAAAAGCCGAGGTGCAAAGCAATTTTCCAAGATGAGCATTCACTATAATTTACATGGGAGCCTAATTCCTCATGCTGCGATTCATTACTTCTTGCATGAGATTGATTTTTGCGAGTTATTAATTTGTTGGAAACATTACCAAGTTCATACGATTGATCTCTCTTCTATACTGCTCGGTATCTACACTTGGGGTGCCGAAAGCAATCTGATATTGTAAAATACATTATATATTATCTATTATTATTATACTGAGAAGATTTGCTAGGGTTTTTCATCCTCATTGTTTTGAGGGTTTTCCCCAGGGTATACCCTGTGTTATGGTTGAATGCTTGTGTATGAATGGTTCATTGATTTTAAATATTTAGTATTTTCCCGCCAAAATAATTAAAGATCAAATCTCAACCAAAATTCAACATGGTATCAAAGATTAGGTCGTGAAAGATATAAGTTTGACAAGCAATCTTGAGCCTATGTAGAATATACTAAGAAGTTGAGCACAGTACTTGAAGACAGTGGCATCGATTTCAGTAAGACCAGAAGACCGATTTGAAGGCACCTCGAATTTCAACACTTGGAAGAACAGGGCTCTAAACATTCTGGAAGAACATGACTTGGATGGCTATGTATACAATGTGGTGGAGGATCTACATATAATGTAGGGAACATTACCTTCAAGAATAACCAAGCTAAATCCAAATGGATCATATATGATTCAGTGAAGGACAACTTGATGCCTATGATTACTCCTTTGAATATTGCAAATGAATGTTTTGATACTTTGACAAATCTCTATGAGAAGAAGGCTCTGATTTAAAAGAGAGCATTGAAGAACAAGCTTTGGACCCTAAAGATGGAGAAGGACGAGACTATGGCCTCCTTATTCACAAATATCTCTCAAGTAAGATGCCAACTTACAAGCATTGGAGTAGTCGTGTATTAAGATGATCTCATTCAAACCGTTGTTGATGGTCTTGCATCCTCATGGGGGACATTCTTGGCTATTGTTTATGGCCAAGAGTTGCAACCTAAATTTGAGAGGTTGTGGCATGACTGCCTCCAAGAGGAAAGGAAAATGCAAAGCAATAATGCCTCCATCAAATAAGAAAACCTTTATATTATGACAAGGTTTAAGACAAGAAAGAAACAAATCCCTCAAAAGAATTTTTCTCATCCAAAGAAGAAGGTATGCAACAAATATTTTGATAAGTCAAAGGTTAGATGCTACAATTGCAACAAGAAGGGAAACTATGTAAGAGAGTGTGAGGAAAATCAAAGAGAAAAGTTCAATGGTAGGTTTCATGCTTCTACTGCTATAGAAGGTGAACCTACAAGCAAGAATTCATCCGATGTAGAAGATGATGACTGTTGAAAAGAGTTTTTCCTTTAGTGCACCAAGGATTGCATAATTTCTAGATGAGGAGATTGTCATCGATGATGTATGAATAACTAGAGACTCTAGTAATGTATGTAAGGAATAATTTATCAAGAGGCATCCCACAAAAAAAATAAAAGATAAGTATTTGTATTTGACTATCAATTTCTCTTATAAATTAGATCTAAATGTTTTTTAATATATTCTTCATTATAGTTATATGCATATATGTATTCCTAGAATTAGGAAGTATGTTATAGTATAACATGACGAACATATGTTATAGTTTTTCTTTTATTAATCAGTAGTAATAATCATATAGTACATGTTATGATTGAGTGAGTTTCCTATAGTGCTGCATAAAATTCCATGAGATATGGATGGAGGTTGTGTTGAAACATTGGTTAAAATGTTTGCATAAACTGTGTGAGTTGTTTGTCATTGCATTGAAATGAATGGACTATGCAAGGTTGCTAATCACTTGACTAAATTTGGTTTCTAGGGAAAGGCCATATGCTATGACCTACAAGAGGAGAATGACAAGTATTGAATGTCGAGTCATTCCAATGGCATATATCGGAAGAGAGCGGGATTCTCTGAAGCATGGAGCTTCTAGAAGCATATCGAGGGGTTCCTATGCTTCTATGGGAAGAAGCCTCCAACAATGTTATAGATATCCAAAATATAAGCCCTAATGCTATTATGGAAGAGAAGACTCCTAAATATAATTGGTTATCCTATTTACATTGACGTACCGAAAGACAAAAGGACAAATATGGATTCATCATGAAATAAAGGAATCTTTGATTGGTTATAATGAATAATCCAGATCTTACATAATATATGTACCAAGTGAAAGACACATTGAACTTTGTAGAGATCTGAAATTCCATGAAGAGGTTGCATTCAAGAACCATAACATTCTATCTAACTCTAGTGTGTATCCTGTTTTATTAAGAATAATGGCCAAAGATGCTTTTATTTAGCAAATATGATTCTAAGATGCTTTTTTTGATTGATTAGAATTCTACGCATGGCCCAACAAATATTATTTTTCATTGGAAATACGATGGATGAGTTAGAAATTAGAATAATATTTAGCCAGAAAATTAGATATCCAGTCAGTTTCCAAGCAAGAAGTTGGGTCACACACAGGTTGAACATGAGTTAGTCACCAAAATTTTTGGCCGAAGGTGGCTTAACATGTTACAAATCTCCAAATTCTACATTGCATTAAATAAGTGTCGCCTAGAACATTATTAAACCAATCTTGATTCAGATTATGTATCTGCATCTTAACTACGTACCTAGCTATTAAATTAATATGTACATGTGCTTAGTTATTTTGAATTTGTGAATCAAGCAGTCCAATCTGATCTCTAATTTGGTGAGTAACTTCAAAAAATTCCATGAATGAAATTGAGAGAGTTACTTAAACAACAAATTAGCCTAGCTTTGTTAAAAAAATATACTGCATTCTACCATTGTTAAGAAAAATATATTGCAGTCTAACATTGCTAAGAAAAATATACTACAGTATGCCGTTGAATATACACCAGTTACATTCTCTATATTCGGTTTTATTGAAGTTACCTCATTCTAAAGAATCAAGTCTTCTGGATTTTGTTTCGGTTGAAAAAGTACTTCTCAATCTTCTGATAATCACAAATTGACAATGTGCTTAAGGTAGGGAATGTAATCCATGGCAGAAAGTCCTATTATGGACGGTAGTAATTTATGAATATCATTCTCTGACAGTCTAAGAGGGGCCAGTATAACTATGAAAATAATTTACGGTTTTGCTAGTCATCTAATTTTCTAAAATTCTAAATGGCAGTTTTCGTTTTCCCATACCTCAAATTGTCATAGACGTCCTAAACCAATTGAGTGTCAAATACATCATTTAATATTATAAACCTATATATGGCAATTTTTCGCTTTTCCATACATGTAATATACATTCAGAATTTTCAACTAAGTGTCAAATACGTCACTTAAAAATGAAAAAATGTTCTACAGACCATCAAATTCTATGATTCGATGAACCTGAATTGAGTCGGATATTGACGACATGAGAATGATTGCATCACCCAGATGTGAAATCAACATTTCCTCGTTATTAACCACTTTTTCCTGCCTTTAAATTTGGCATGACCCCATGGATTCCTTCCTAGTAGCTGCAGTCAATTACCGATCATGTTGCTTCTTATGGAAGATTGATAAATAGGGTTCATTGTTATCAGTAAGCTATGTATTGAGTCCATTCTCTATGTTCGTTAATTTTTTTCCAATATGGTCATAGATGTGCGCAAATTTGAGTTCACTGATAGTATGAGTGAAATGGGTAGAATTGGAAAGAATTGAAGACAGTCTCATCTGGGTTCAATGGCTTTCACTAGCAGTTCCTTTCCATCTTATTGTTTTTATGTTCGTTTTGCAGTCCTTTCCCATCACTCAGTGAATTATTTCCTGCACTGATTCAACACCCTGTCCTTCTTCAACAACCCAAACCATTCCCTCTCACTCGCATAGCAGGATTGATTTCTTCAATTCCATCTTTTAATGTGTCTATACCAAATGGGTATTGCATGTAGTTTTTCGCTAAGCCATTTTTGTCTCAGCATTTATCTCTTTCTTATCATTTTATTCTTTCATTGGAATTTCCATTTTCTTCCTCTAAGACTTCTCATGCAATGTGTATCACTGTTATAATTATTCTCTGCTCACATCTCCTAGCCAGATAACTAGAATGTAACTTCCTCTTCCACTCCCTTTCTACCCCTGGCGTTGGCACATGTCCACTTCAGCCCTGTTTTCCTCCCTGTTTTGCACTACCATGTTATCCTTGTTCCACAGTAGTTGGTATCCTCGTTTGAAGCCAGGAAAATACAGCAGATGACAGGTTGGCTCGAGGGTGAATCAATATTTCAGTTTCTCTCTAATGAATTCCACTTGTAACATGGTCAATTTGACCCTTGAGGTCTATAAATAGAATGTAATAGGTAGTAGGGATAGTTATTATTGAAGGCTTTGTTTGATGTTACTGATTCAATTGTAAACTAGCCCTCTGCTCTGTAATGAAAGCATAATATAATAAAAAAATGCTCTTGGGCCTCTTTTAAAAATTTCTTGAGTATCGATCTCGTTATATTTTTGTATTATCTCTATTTTTTCCCTGGGAATGTATTATATATGTTATGTTCTCATCTATTTATTTATTTAAGAAAGGATGATGATATATATTATAATAAAAAAGATACAGATGATACAAACTTGCAAAGCCATGAGACTGGTTTCCAAACAACTATCCAATTCAACCTCTTTTCTAAGTTGTCCCTGTCATGTCAAAATTCTATAAATACAAGATTTACTAGAGAAACTATGATGCCCGTAAACAAGAAACCAACATTTACAGTTTCTCTGTTCTCATTTCAAATTTTGGACGCATTCTTATTTCACAACAGAAGGTTTTATGGCTTAAATTAAAACTATACTAGTCTAATTAGGTTTTTGGGCATGCATTTGGGTTAAGCAATCCAAGATTGACTTGCTTCAGTAAAATGCACACACATGCCTGATTTCTTTGTCAAATTCAAAAATAAAATAGAGGAGTGTTTTTTTATTATTATTCCTCACCTTTTAGAAGTTTAATATTTCCAATTTTTTACCTAAAATTTCCCCCTTTAGAATGTTTCTCCAAGCATGCATAGTTTTCCTTTGGTGTGCATTTAGTCAAAAAGTTTACAACTGTGAATAATAGCTTTGCAACAATATTAGAACTTATTCATGGATAATAGGCTCAGAAATGTGTATATATGTCAAATTCCAAATTTCAGACCTAGAGTGTAGTTCAGTTAGCATTGGTGTGCATTTTTAGTTCTCGCCATGGAAAATTGGAAAATACGATCAATTGTTATTTTGGATGACATGGATTTTACTGTAGATCATACAATTTATAGAAATGAGTACAAGAGTTTGTATAAAATGTTGGTGTGTCTATGTTATAGTGCAATTTATTCAATATAACATGAAATGAAGGCAAATGTGTGCATTTCCTTGAGGGACTCAACTCTAATTTCTACCATGTGGAAAACACATAAATTTGGAGTTTCCTTGCAAAGCATAAGTTTTTATGTATAAAATTTAAACTTTGAAAGCTTATTTAGGTTTTTTATGCCTGAGCAGACATTCTGTGGTTTGAATCAGTAAATTTGGATTTTTAATGCATGTTGGGCATGCATTTGAGTGAAGCAATCCAAAATTGACTTGCTTCAGTAAAATGCACTCACGTGCTTGATTTCTTTGTCAAATTCAATGAATACAATAGGAGAGTGTCTTTTTTATTATTCCTCACCTTTTAGAAGTTTAATATTTTCAATTTTTCACTTGAAACTTTCCCCTTAAGAATGTTTCTCCAAGCATGCATAGTTTTACTTTGGTGTGCATTTAGTCAAAAAGTTTACAAGTGTGAATAATAGCTTTGCCACAATACTAGAAGAACTTATTCATGGATAATTAGGCTAAAAAATGTGTATATATGCCAGATTCCAAATTTTATATTTACAGTGTACTTCGATTAGCATTGGTGGGCATTTGTGGTTCTTGCCATGAAAAAATGGCAAATACTATCGATTGTTGTTTTGGATGACTTGGATTTTACTGTAGATCATACAATTTACATAAATGAGTACAAGCGTTTATAGAAAAAGGTTGGTATGTCTATGCTATAGTACAATTTATTCAATATAATATGAAATGCAGACAAATGTGTGCATTTCCTCAAGGAACTTAACCCTGATTTTTACCATGTGGAAAACACATAAATTTGGAGTTTCCTTACACAACGTAAGTTTTTATGTCTACAATTTAAACTTTGAAAGCTTATTTATCTTTTTTATGCTTGAACAGACACTATGTAGTTTGAATCAGTAAATTTGTCATTGTAATGGATGCTGGGCATGAAAATGAGTGAAGCAATCCAAAATTGACTTACTTCAATAAAATGCACGCACATGGCTGATTTATTTTTCAAATTCAATGAATATAATAGGAGTCTTTTTATTATTATTCCTCACATTTCAGAATTTTAATATTTCCAATTTTTTACTTGAAACTTTTCCCTTAAGAATATTTCTCCAAGCAGACATAGTTTTCCTTTGGTGTGCATTTAGTCAAAAAGTTTGCAAGTGTGAATAATAGCTTTGCACCAATAATATAAGAACTTATTCATGGATAATTAGGCCCAGAAATGTGTATATATTCCAAATTCCGAATTTCATACATAGAGTGTACTTCGAATGGCATTGGTGTGCATTTCTAGTTTTAACCATAAAAAATTGGCAAATACTATCAATTGTTGTTTTGAATGACTTGAATTTTACTGTAGATCATGCAATTTACATAAATGAGTACTATAGTTTGTAGAAAAGGTTGGTATGTCAATTTTATAGTGAAATTTATTCAATATAACATGAAATGCAGGCCAATGTGTGCATATCCTCGAGGAACTTGACCCTGATTTTTACCATGTGGAAAACACATAAATTTGGATTTTCCTTTCAGAGCATAAGTTTTTATGTCTAAAATTTAAACTTTGAAACCTTATTTAGGTTCTTTATGCATGAAAACACACTATGTGGTTTGAATCAGTGAATTTGGCTTTGTGATGTATGTTGGGCATGCATTTGAGTGAAGCAATCCAAAATTGACTTCCTTTAGTAAGATGCATGCACATCCCTGATTTATTTGTCAAATTCAATGAATAAAATATGAGAGACATTTTTTTATGATTCCTCACCTTTTAGAAGATTAATATTTCCAATTTTTTACCTGAAACTTTCCCCTTAAGAATGTTTCTCCAAGCAGGCATAGTTTTCCTTTGGTGTGCATTTAGTCAAAAAGTTTACAAGTGTGAATAATAGCTTTGCAACAATACTAGAAGAACTTAATCATGGAAAATTAGGGTCATAAATATGTATATATACCAAATTACAAATTTCATACCTAGAGTGTACTTCGATTGGCATTGGTGTGCATTTCTAGTTCTCGCCATGAAAAATTGGCAAATACTATTAATTGTTGTTTTGAATTACTTGGATTTTACTATAGATCATACAATTTAAAGAAATGAGTACAAGAGTTTGTAGAAAAATGTTGGTATGTCTATGTTATAGTGCAATTTATTCAATATAACATAAAATGTAGGCCAATGTGTGCATTTCCGCGAGAGACTCAACCCTAATTCTTACCATGTGGAAAACACGTAAATTTGGAGTTTCCTTGTAGAGCATAAATTTGTATGTCTAAAATTTAAACTTTGAAAGCATATTTAGGTTTTTAATTCCTGAACAGACACTCTGTGCTTTGAATCAGTGAATTTGACTTTGTAATGCATGTTGAGCATGCATCTAAGTGAAGCAATCCAAAATCAACTTGCTTTAGTAAAATGCATGCACATGCATGATTTCTTTGTCAAATTCAATGAATAAAATAAGAGAGTCTTTTTTTATTAATCCTCACCTTTTAGAAGTTTAATATTTCCAATTTTTTACCTAAAACATTCCCCTTAAGAATGTTTCTCCAAGCAGGCATAGTTTTCCTTTGGTGTGAATTAAGTCAAAAAGTTTACAAGTGTGAATAATAACTTTGCAACAATACTAGAAGCACTTATTCATGGATAATTAGGCTCAGAAATGTGTATATATGCCAAATTCTGAATTTCATACCTAGAGTGTACTTAGACCTATGGAAATTTGAAATGTTAGCCCAAATAAAAATAGCCACCAAGAGGGTGCACTTGGAGGTTGGTGGCAACAATTCGAATTTGGACGAAGATTGATGGATGAGGAGAAGTACAAGAGTCATAGGGGTTACTAAACATCAAGGATGAGTTGGAGGAAGCCTATGGGAGGTAATTCAAACTCGGAGGACCTTAGAAGAGTTATAAAAGGATTTCTTGAGGAATAAGAATTACTTTTGATCATTTTTTAGAATTTTCCTTTGGCATTTTGGAAAGAATTAGCTTGTCCATTGCACGATGAGTGCTCAATCTCCTTGCTAGTGAGACAATTTCGAGGGAGCTAGATTCTCATACAAATTGCTTGTCTGAAGGGCCACCACTAACTCTCATTTGGAGCTTAATGGAGTGTTGTAATTGCAAATAGGAGGCTTATACAGTTCGAGACCTATCTCTTTCCCCCACTCTCTCATTCCCTACCTCTCAATCCTGATGTTTCCACATGAAGGCACACTAGTTTGAATGATGCTTGCGCTTTTTTGATTTAATTTGATGCCCAAGAATAGTTGAATGATGTTTGTATCTGTAATATGCTCCTTATACTCTCTGTAAGTTGAATTAGCAAAAATACATATGCAAAAATGTCCACATTTCCAAGCTATGGTTTGACTAGTTTCCATGTATTGGTTTCCGTTTCAAAGGAGTAGTTTATCTGATTTGTATTGAGGGATTTATTTGATATTAAATGTTGTTGAGTAGGGTATTTATGTGTTTTTGATTGTATATAACCCTCATTCTCTGTTCTAAATCATTTTTTATACATTTTATGAGTCAAAGTTAAGATTTCACTGTCATTTCCCTTAAGCAATAGCACTAAAAATATGCATTCGAATGTGAAGTTTTATAAATCTATTTGGAGAACTTATTTCCACGCATATGAAAAAAAATGAAGTTTAATATCAATACCCATAATCAGTTTGTCAATTTTGGAGGGTCACACATGAGTTTGGAAGTCATTTATGCTCACACCTTAAGGGGAATTTAACCACAATTTACTAGTAATTTTCTCATTTTTTCCAATGACCAAAATCGTGTTGTAGATGTCTATAATGTGTTCTAAAGTGACTAGAGAGTCCATTGAGTGGTCCTAAGACTCACCATATCAGTATTTACCAAATTTGAGACCCTATTGTGCCATTTGAAGCCCCTAAAGTGAAGACAAGTCAATACAATTTTTCCCCAAATTCTGCCTTTGTTTGGAATTTTCAAATTGGGTCATTACAATAATAATGCTTTTATTTTTGCAAAGTATTGTATTGCATAAGTCATGCAAAGAAGTCATGAAAAAATTTGGATGTACATTTCCAGACACAGATTTTTTTGTATTATAATTTACATTTCAACATGACAACAATTATTGTGGAATCTGATAGATTTCTATGTAATGTGGTCTACACTTTATCCAAGTCTAAGGGTGCATTTATGAATTATTCTAGTAATCCCAAGTTGTGATCGTCTATAACAAAGTTTCCTTATTTGTGCGAATGCAACTCTTGGTGAAACAAGTCTTTCTTCCAACGGAGTAAGAGTGCACATTGAGAGGATGATATTGTTGCGGTTAATTTGCATGGTTGTTGCAAAAAGAGGCATTTTATTGTTTAGTATTAATGTTTTGCATTGCCTATAGATCACGTTGTCAGAATCAATGTTAGTTGGATTTGGATTTTTCTTGCCTAAAGACACCTGCCTTTTAAAGGCACTTGCCTTTCTACTTGCTTTACTACTTGCCCTTTGAAGTTCCATGAATTAAGAAGGAAAGGAAGGGGGACTAGCTTCTTATCTTTCACTCTATGGCCGGAGACCTTATGGGGTAGTTGGGATACCAGGATGGTCTTTATATTCATCACCTAGAAGCTCTGGTCGATGCATGAATAAACTACTCTAGTCGGTGCCAAGTAGTGAGTGCTGATATAAGGTCTAGTAGAATAGATACATGAAAGCCTAACCTAGCTCATTGTCAATATAAACAATGTCTTTTCGAAATTGGATTCGCTTGCACATAGAAAATGCATGGATCAGAACATCATGTATTTCTTTCAAATATGCCTTGGTTAATGCTTTTAATATGTATATATTTTTTGAGCTTGACCGATTGCGAGTCCGAGAGTTTTACCGTTTTTGTTAAGGAAATTAGGATCTATGTCTCGACGCGGCAAGGACGACCAAGGTATGGGTAAGGGAGGAGCGAAGTGACACAAGAAGGTGCTGAGGGTTATCTTTCAATCCATTGCCAAGCCTTCTATCAGACAACTCACCAATAGAGGAGGCGTTAAGCGTTTCGGTAGTCTCAACCATGCAGAGATGAGGAGAGTTTGGATGTTCTTCCCAGCAAATTCCCTTAGAGATGCCATCTCTTGCTCTGTACACGCTCAGTGATTGATTGTCAGTGCCAGGGACATCGTCTATGCTTCCAGGCGGCACGGCAAATCCGTCTTCGGCCTTGGTGACTTGATCTCCTGTGAGAGAGGTACCAGTTGCTCTGGAAAGCCCTTACTCTTCACGAGCTCTTTCTTCTTATGCGGGATTCCAGGTTTCATGTGCCAGGACGGTGATTTCATGCACGACAACGATACAGGCAGAGACTCTAGTGACGGTGAGAAATTTAGTTTGAGAATATTACAAACAATTCCTTTTCGATCTTTGTAAGATCTTTGAAGGGGGTCTCTATCTGCGTACAATTGAAACCTCAACTATCTATTTTGCAACTGAAATATTGGATTCAACAGGTGGAGGGAACCCCTGAAGGATTGCAAGGGCTTATCTATGCTAGACGACAACTCTCCGACCATTGGAAACTCTAAATCCTTGGGATCTCAAAGGATGTGTGCATTTCCATGGTGGCCAGTCTTCGAGGAGGAAACAACAGGCCCTCTACTTCTCAGCCTAAGTCCTTCAAAGATACAACGCGAGAGGGGCTCTCTACTACTCAAAATCCGGTCCAGACCCCTCGCTTGGTCTACATAGTAGATAAATACGAGGAGGTTCCCACTTTGGAGATTCAAAAATTGGATGTCATCGAGAACCTTTTCCTGCTCAAGGAGCAGACCCTAATATGCAAATTCAATGGACTGTGGCTAAAAACAAAGGATCTCCTCGAATTGATCGACTCAAACTGGCCCGAGGACTGTAAGGTATCACTTTGCTCTAAAGGTTTTTTCTTAGTGACTTTTCCTTCTTGAGAAGATCTTCTTTTAGTTTCAAGCAAAGGGCCTTGGTTTTGGGGATCTGCTCGGCTTTTCATAACCGCCTAGTTCCCTAAGTTTGACCCTTTAACTATGGTAGTGACAAAGGTTCCCATCTGGGTACATATTTCAAACTTACCAATGCACTACTAGAGTCAATCGATCTCTAAAGGGATAGGAAATGCTCCGAGCTACTTCTTTGTCCTCCGATGACACCTGCTTTGCACAGGGTCTTTTCACCTGCGCTCGCATCTACGCTACCATTGATATCCATTTAGGGCTCCCTGACAAGATCAACTTCAATATAGGTAAGTCCATTTGGAGTCAAGCCTTATATTATGAAAACACACCCTTCAGGTGCAAGATCTGTCGACAAATGCGCCATCTTCTTAATGCTTGTTTGCAAAGGAAGACCCATCTGCAACGAACCACGAAGGCTCACAGAGTCAAAAGCTGGCAATCCGGGATGCAATCGCATGAAGAAAACCTTCAAGACGACCAACTTGATGAAGACACACCCTCAGCAGAATAGGAGCAAAGATGCACTCCACCTCCGCCCGAGGTGCACATGCCTCTTTAAGAAGATGAAAGCATGAAAAGTGGCCCTCCTGAGGGGCACAAAATATATCATGAATCTTCCTCTTTAGACTCTAACAAGGAACTCCTCCATGATTCCATTGCTACTTCGCAACTAGCCTTAGTGTCCTCAACTTCAGGGGAATGGATTCAAGTTAAGAAAAAGCTAGGAAAAAAAGGAAAGACCTAAGAATGAGCCCATTCAAGGCTAGGCTTCTTCATTATCATCTCAAAGTCTTAGCTTTTCTTTCAGCTTCTCTCTGCTATGATCCTATTCTGGATTTGGCTCTTATGTTTTGCTGTGCTTTTCGGCTAAGCACTCTGAGACTCTCTTCTGGCTGCTAGCCTCTTTTTCCACCTCTCTCGCCCTTCTGGCAAGAAGCCAAAAATGGATTGTATCATTATTTTCTTTTAATTCAAGGTTCTAACTTAAAAATTTCAACGTAGGCTCCTTATTTTCTTATACACTTCTTCAATCGATATACAGATTTGGAATTTTCAATAGGGGAACAATATTTAATACTATGGATTGAGAGGAAACCTTTTTTAAGCAGTGATTGGATCAGTGTCCTTTCATCTTGATTCTCGATGATGGTACGTTCAGGCATTAGTTTTCTTCTTTTTGATGGGTAGAAGTAGAATGTTTATTGTCTCGCTCTTGCTATTTGTCTCGAACTGACCAGGGCATTTTCTTTTTTCACTTTCAAATATCTTTTTATCATTTGATGTAGGTTGTTCTTTGCAGTTGAATTTGTCTAGGAATTGATCAGAGATATCATTTACTATTGCGGTAGCTCTGGACAAGTTTGGATTGTCCTAGCCTATTTGCTTCAATGGCTTAAAATGACAAAGGCAAGAGTCAAGAACATGATGCATCAAGTAGATAATCTTTGTTGTTGGAAATGTCGAATACAATTTAGGACGTAATATTTTTTAAACTGGCATTCCATATGTATATGTCAATGTTAAATCTTTCACATAGCCATTGCATTTCAAAGTGGCCTCCTTCTCTATTACCATGAATAAATGGTTTTGACATATTCACTATGTAGCATTGCCAATGGTTTTGACATATTCACTATAAACATGCACCGCAGAAGCCTAACAACAGAAATTAGAAACAAGTTTTTTCATGGTTTTGAGTCTTGTCAAATTCACTATGCAGCATTGGCAATGGGGTATAACGAAAATGCAATAAAACAGTGAACGCATTGAAAACATGGTGTCATAACTCGTAATGGAAGCTATGCAATTAGAACAAATCAAATCGACGCAAAGCAACATTTATCTCATCATTTTTCATGCCATAAATTACAATTCTTTGACGGGGACAGTAACGAGCCGAGCGGGAAGGAGTCTCGTTCGCATTGTTAGATTGGTTCATGCCCATATCATAGAGACAAGTAAAAGGACAAACCGATTGCACCTGTTACATTTGTTAGAATAACTGTAGTTAGCAGATCCCAGAAAACTATACCTTAATTAAACGTTGCTGAATTTATGGAAGCCATTAAGGAAAAAAGAACAAAAGAAAAAGAACAGACATTAGAACTAAATATCTAGAGCTCAATGTGCAACAGAAGATTCAAGGTAGGTATGGCAAAACCTTATAGCCGAAAATATCGATTTTACTTGGTGGACGTTGATTTTTTGTCTTGACTATAGTGTCATGGGACAGATAGCAGAAGAAAATAAGTGTCCATATCATTAAATAAATAATTAGAAAACATGACATTGTTAATTTAAGTAAGGAGAACATATCAATTATGTATAAAGCGTCCACCATTTGCATGGTAGAGAATATTGCATGCTAGTTGGGAAACATAGCTCAGTATGAGTATATCGTAGTAGCATAATTTTAGTACGAAAAAAATAAGTAATTAAAAATCTAATATAAATAAAATATAAAATACAAAAGTAAGTTTCTTATATATAATATTTTTAATTAAATATACAATGATATATATAATATTTATATATAATTAAATATATACAATATTTTTAATGGAATATTAAATATCAACCATTAAATTTTAAATTTAAAAACAATATTTTTTTTAAACATATTTTTTATAATCAAAATTGTTCTTTAAAAAAACAAAAACATAATGCCCATAATATAAGAGAGAAAACTCTTAGTTATGAATAGTTATTAATTATTTTAAAAAGAAAGTAAATAATATTTACCACTATTTACATTGGAATTAATTAATTAATGTTTAAATTGTGTTATGGTTAACTTTGACTAGAATGAGCAAGGATGAAAATGGTTTTGGGCACATGGTTTTGATAACCAATAAATCTAGTGTTGCTATTATATCTGCATTTTTTTTTTGGCCTATTTTTATTCCTATTAAATTGAATTACAAAGTATGAAATTGAAAGGTATTTATTTTTTAGTGTTTTAATAATTAAAATGTGGCTTTTAAAAATTAATTTTCAATACACAAAAGGCCAATACAACTGAATTATGCTACTATGCACTATATGACGAGAGGTAAAAGAAGGGGAAAAGAAGGCAACTAAAACTCATGATATGCAAACATAGCATATTATATTATTAGAGGAATACAATTACATGACATAGATGATACAACAATTTGTATGAGTTGAAGGCTTGTGAAGCTCAAGGTAAAGCAAAGACAAAACACCTAGGGGAGAATGCAAAGCAAATAACCAAAGACATGCCAATGAGGAGACACAGAACGGGTACAATTTTTTTCCCAAGTTGACCCCTTGGGTTTGATTCATTTACTCTAAGAACTATTGCAACAGCAATGGTCAGAGAAAAAATTCCAAAGAGTTGGAGGACATCAAATGAGCGATTGTAACGTCAACTCAACACATTCAAATCGATACCAAAGGAAATGTTTTGAATGCCTTTAAAATTTTTAAAAATGAAAGAAACAACAAGATGTTGGTTGACCAATTGCTCATTAGTTCAATAATCATTGTCCTTATTGTCTCCACTCCTACTCTAACTAGTAATTTATAACTAGCAATTGCACCAATAGGTGCAATAAAACCTCAAAGGGATTTATGGTCATCTGTGATACTAAACTATGAAATGAGCCTTCAAGAAACAAAACAAGCCTGGATTAAAAAGATGTAGATCATAAAAAACATCATTCATCAAGACTTAGGAGAAAATGGAGTCCATCTGAGAGTTGAAAAAAAAAATGTTCACTTCCAACAAATCAAAACATAGAAGACACTAAACTAATTTAATATATAAAAATGTATAGTAGTTTTTAGAAGTAATCTTAAATTTTAAAGTTTTTGAAACAAAATTCTCAATTAGTGGTCACCAAGAATAGTTTGATCTCATCCAAAAGTCCATATTTCATATAGATCTCTTTTGTACCTAGAATCCTACCAAAAAGTTTCACTTGTGAAAATAGTCAAACATAAATGTAAATTAGTAATTTATAAAAAAAATCTTGCTCTTTTTAAAGTCTTAAATGCAAGCCATATTCTATAGATTCCCTAAAAACATTAACTTAACTTGCACAAATATCTTGAGGTGTAACACAAAATGGTTCTTAAGCATGAAATTCTATTTAGGATAGAATAAAAATATAAAAATATAAAAATACAATCATCTAAGAAAATTTTAATTGCTACACTCCAAGGAATCAAGGACTAACAAAAGAACATAGAACCTTCATCAGTTACCATAAAAAGTATCCTGAGTCCCAACTATAATATTAAGCATTCAAAACATAGGTTCATTAACATCATTAAAAAGTTCAAGAAACCAAAATTTCCTTACCTCAAGAATATAACTGGTAAATATCAGACCAACCCATTTTTAGTACCAAGAAATTATATGAAATTCCTTGTCCAAATTAGGTGACAGTTAATACAAGTGAACAAACATCCCCATCAACACATCCACATTGGCTAAGGAATGAAGCAATTACAACCATTAGTCGACTAGTGTAAAATTTCTCTTTTAGATGTGGGTCAAGTTTGTGACCTTCTTGTAGCTTCTTATTGTAAGATACATGTCTAATGACTCCCTAACAAATATAAGGCATAAAAAGGATAACCAATAGTTTTATACAATATGGAGCATATGAACTATCAAAATCACCTCAAAATGAAAGGATAATGATCATTTATGTTATATCAATATCATAGACCCTAGTGGAACCCCATAAAACCTATTCATACTTTAAATAATCCAATATCCACCTTTTATGAAATGACAAGAGAAAATAATTAACTTGTTCACATTTCCTTCCCAATTGAAGTTCAATGCCAATCCATTCCAACTACAATATTATCTATAGTAGATATGCAACAAGTACTAAACAACATGCAATATAAGTTGTTCTAAAAGTGAGGAAACTCAAGAACAAGGTGTTCGTGGAGGATAAGTTCGATTATGCTCCCACAATTGCCAAATTCATGATCTAGAATCTACCTAGATATTAAAATGGCTAAACCAAGTAGTTGAGTTGATGGAAACTAAATTAGGTTTATTAAAATCTTGTAATTTTCAGAGTTCTTAATTTCGATTGGAGATGTTGATGGAAAATTGGATAGTCCTACAAATAATCACCAAACTAATCTCTCTCTCTCTCTCTCTCAATGCCTAGATAATGACCCACATGATACAACCAGTTAAAAAATGCATGAAAGTGAGTTTCAAATGGCTACAGAATAAATGTATTCTCAAATGCAAAATCCATGACAAATAGAACAAGACAACTCAAAGATCCAATGACATTCCCTCCTCTAGTACAATTCACAATTATGAGGGTTTTATCCCATTTGAATGGGAGCTTTTCTAGGATAGGTCTTTGAATTTGAGAGGATTCAAAATGTCACGAGGTCAAGTATCCTAAGATTTGAATGTCACTTTAAAATGTGTGAAACACCACACACACACACATTCTCAATATGAATCTAACAAATATGAACCTATTCAACAACTCTACCCCCAAAAAATATGGATAATAACAAAAGTGTTACATACCCATAACCGTTCTCTTGGAAATGATAAATATTAAATTTTGATCCATTTTAATAAATTTCATCATGTTGTATTTGAAAACAACAAATTAATAATCTGCAACATGTTCTAGTAGCCACCACTAACATTTGCTCCGATTCATTGGCTTGCAACAAGGTGCTCAATACTCTTGATTTGTGTGTATTACAATGATAATACATTAAATAAACATTAGATCAATGAACAAAAAGGCTCACACTATGTGCATTTGCATTTTAGATTTTCCATTTTAGGTACAAAATAGGTTTCCTTCCAACTACATAAAATTGTGCCATGGTTAAGACAACTCACAATGCATGAACATGAATCTCTTTATAATCACTTATAATCATCATAAATAAAGAGATATGTAATTTCTTTCTTTTCACATTCTCTTTGCAATCATGTTCCTCTAACCTTGAATTGGTGTTGCACATGTAAGGTGAAAAAGGAAACCTAGAACACAATTTACAAACGAGAAAGTAGAAACATAAGGTGTGGAAGGAGACTTGGAAAATGAAAAGACGAGAAAGTAAAAAACTAGTGCAGATGCTTCAAGGTGAGTCAATATATGATTATTATTTCTATTGTATATGCTTCAAGGTGATAGAAAAGCCGCAAAATCTACACATTATTGGGTTTTTCAACTAAAGAGGACAAACCACCAAAATGGAAAACATATCCTAGTCTTTTGGAAAAGACCGTCCATTGATATTAAAAATGAAAATAAATATATTAGGGCCACTGAAACCCTGATACATTAACATCCCGATACATTGGACCCATTCATGTTACTCGTTGTTGCCTCTACAGCTAGGAAGGGTTTCTTGCAATTCAAGCACAAAAGAGTATGATTCACATACATGCAAATATATTTCATATTGAATTTTGAAAATAGATCACGATTCACATAAAAACCAATATATTCATATTGTATTTTGCAAACAGATCAAGTCGTCCAAAATGTGGCCTTTTATTAATGAGGTTGGGGCACAACAGGTGTGGGTGGCGAGCGAGGGGTGGCAATCCTTTATTGAGTTTACTAGGATTAGTAGTGGTATGTGGGAGTGTTTTCCCCACATAAACATGGAAAATCCATTTATATTATATTTCTATAAGTAGAATATATATTGCATAAGAAAGACGATTAACCAAACATGTTGTTGGCGATCGAGTTGGCTAGCCTATGAAAAATTTAAGAAAAGTTACAATGTGAAAATCGTTGTAATTTGCAAAAAAAAACATTATATGAAAAGAGATAAAAGACAAAAGTAAAGGACGACGTGGATACTTGAAATTCCTAAGAGTTGTCAACAACAGACCAAAACATCCTACCTGCTCGAAGCATGCTATGTGCAAGTTCTTCTCGCAAAAATTCATGGAGTGTGCTATGTGAAAGTTATTCTTGAAAAGATACCAATGTTTCCATACTTGGGAGCTCTTCTAAGATCACCCACCCATAGATCAACCATCTTGGATAGAGAGTGCGCCTAGCTCGTCCTAGCGTTTCCAAGAAGCTGATTCTAGAGATTTGAACAAGAAAAGAGTCCATGTGGGAGGAATTTATGGTGAGTAGAGTGTTGTGTGATCACATATCCCATCGGAACATATCATTGTTCAGTGGAACCGACTCTTTTTTTTATAAAACACATCATTGACAGGTGGACCCCACTCTTCGGCACAAAGATTTTTACTGGTTAAAGTAACAATGTACGTGGCAGCTTTTAATTGGTGCAAGGAATGAAGAAATTGGGAAATGTGTCTGAAACAAGACCTCTAAGAAAGAAGGAGAGTCGGCATAACAAGTATAACAACCAATCAATTGCAAGAACCCCCCCCCCCCCAAAAAAAAAAAAAAACTCGTAAGTCAATTTGGTTGGAATGACAATTTTGTATGGCTATAGCATGTAAATTTTTGAACACTTTAAATGGGAATAAGTGAGAATATTCAAGACCCTGATTATCTATTTTAGAAAGTGTTCTAGATAGGTTGCAAAAGGTTCATAAGTGCACTTGGCTGAAGTAGGAACATGCTCAAGATCTAGTTATGATTTGAAGAACTCAAACACTTCAAATGCAAATTGGTGTCTCATAATCACAGGGCTCAAATTAGTAAGACATAATGTTGGCTCAAAATTACATTGCCACATTTATCCAATCTAGATAATCAGTTCGTAAGTATATTGTGTTAATTGATGGAAAAAATACACCAACTAGTATGGACTTCCAAATGTTGGTCACGCCTATCTTGATTTCCCTAGAAGGCTCTCCACTTGAGTATTATGGAGTGGCATCGAAGGACATAATGTTGGACATTATCCTGGGTTTATCAAACCTTGGATGCCACTTTATAATGATGAGAGAAGTTGCATGCTTGTTTTGCTCTATTTTTATGGTAGTGCCTTCATGGGATCTCCAACTGGCATTATTTCCACACGCGTTGTATAAGAATGGCCAATGTTGCAAGAACAATTTTCATTTCTATCAATTACAAGATTTCTCCCAAGCACCACCTCCCAGCTACTTACGATGATAGCCTCACTACCCTATCATGGCTCCACTTTGAAGCAATAAAGAGAGACAAATACTATGGAAGAGATGGGGGTCTGTGGCTTTAGACCCACGCCGACTCCTCTAGAGTCTTGTGGATGACAGCTCAAGTGGAAACATTGTGCATTGTGATGTTGTGAAGAGAAATGATTGGAATCCTATGAAAATCAGAGGGGTGATGATGATGTGTCCTTTCTTTAGTGGACAACAATGCACTTAGTCAGAGATCAAATCGTCCGAGTAGTTGAAGTGAAGTGTGAAGCATCACATGATAGCTCTAGTACAAGGTGATGATGAGGATCATCAATTCAAAAATATGCTTGTCACCTTCTCCAATTACTTTACCTTGGTTGATGCGAATCTACCTCTAGTATTAATTGTCGTTGGGGTGTGTCATGCTAAGAGACTTGACAAAGGCATGTTGCGAGACTCTTATTAAATATGGAAAAGAGGCTTCGACAAATATTCTATGTTGAGAAAAAATGCGATCCTTATATACTGGACAGACTTTCCCTCGGGAGGGGAGTCTGTCCAATGCACACCGTTGGATGAGAAATCTGATGGTGTGCATTGGACAGGATATGACATAGGTATGGGTGGTATCGAGCTTCGATAAAGCTATAGAATTGGTCACTAGTGAGTTGCAGCTTTTGCCTTTGCGTCTGCCTCCTCCGGAACTAGGTAAAGTGGTTAAAGTAAGTCAAGGATGGTAGGAAACTTATTTCCAATGAATGGAACTGGGTAGTTTTTATGGGACACGGTTCTTTTTGGGAATGGTTTACCTTGGGCATGTAGCTACCAAATTCTGTCTGCTATGGAATAGCGTAGGCAGGATAGCTATAGCTATAAAGTCCCTCTTCCGAGGGAAAGTTTGTCCAGTATATAAGGCGCTCCTAAGAAAAAAACCCTCTAGCTAACATGCCAATCAGGACATCAGTGCTCCCTTCAACCCACTCCGTAGAGCTTTGCCATGACAGGCCTACAGAAGACATTCCCCCCTTTAAGCATTCATTCTCCTCCCTGTTCATAGGAAGGACGGGCTGTGAAGAAAATTGCAGTCAACCAGTGAAAGGCATCTACCGCTAATGACAGAATCTCATCGATCATGGTGATTGATCGACTTCAGAAGCCCAATGCATATCTATTGAGAGAATTGAAGACAATAGTTTGTAGACCGACTAGAGTAGTCTATTGTTTTGACTTTTTTGACACCTTCTCAAGACTGTTGACAATTTTAATGCTATTATTATATTTTAGCTATCGATCAATGTGCTCACTGACTAGTAATCAGATCTAAGTTAAATTTGTCTAATCTCCCACGAGTTGGAGGAATCGATGAGTAGAAAATCTGATATCTGTTGAATTTTACAAATATTGGCCATCTCGAAAGTAGTACGTTGATTCACCATACCAACCATGAATGCATACCAACTTGGAGTAGTCATTGAGAATCTTGGAGCAGTCCTTGAATCGACATGTCGCCATCTAGTTCAAATGAATATAATTGAGACTAAACATTCGATCAAGAGATTAGAGAAAATGTTAATATGCAGCAGCAGTAGCAGTAGACCATACATAGAATAAAAGAAGAAATGATCAGTCCAGTTTTGTATGCGAAGAATGCAACCCTCCAATGAAATGCCATCAGGTCTCCAATTCACAAATCCTCCAACTCCATTCCTAGCCTCAAGAGGCTTCCCTCCATCTGCTTCCCTAGATCCATCCTCCCCAACATCCATCATTTGTTTACTAAAGAAAGCTACCAGACTTCCCGACGTCGACCAGTGTCCAGCCTCTAGCATCAACATAGAAGAAAGTAGTTCACTGTAGAAAAACTTCATGAGCATGAAAGACACACGACAACGATGGAAATATACACATGGAGAGTTTTTATTTGGCATAGGGACTACAAGTTTGGGAACCATGCCCACGAACCTAGCCTCGAAGAAAGAACTCCTTCGGAGTGACAAGGTTTGATAGAAGGAGAAATTATTAATGGAACAAATATCGTCATGTGCATTTTTTTCCTTTTTTCACTAATTTTTTGAAAACATTATAAAAAATTAAAAACAAATAAAAAATGACATTTTATATAAAAACTCTCGAAAAACAAGAGAGCTAGGAAAATTATAAACAGGTTATCAATGCTACAAACCAAAAATTATTATAATAAAAAAACATAAATTTTCATTCCATAATGAATATAAGTATTAAGTTCACAAGATCTAGAATAGTTTAAATGTATGTACATGGCTAGAATCTAGATTTGAAACAAACCATATATATGGCAGAACTTCACAATAATAATAATCTATTTTTAAGGTCACCACCAAGCGAGACACCAATTTGGTGTATGAGACCCCTTTGTTTTTGGGACAAGGGACCCCCTCTGTGCAATGATTTAATTGCTAAAGTCTACAGAGGTGTACATACACTACCCCCCTCTGGATTTAAACCTGTGACCTCCTAAGAAGAAACAAGTATGCTCTTAACCAAAAGGCCCACTTATATAGAACGTGCCCATAGTTTCTAGAACAATGCATGGGGGTGAAATTCCATGGAAAACAATTTGGAATCATTTAGAAAGAGACAACATTTTCTTTTCAATGTACATTTAACATAGTTTTTTTTTATTATTAAATAGATTTCTCTCTAGAAAAAGTAAAATTATAGGTAATAAATATAAACTAAACAATAACTAATTATAAGCAAAAAAATAAATCAAAATTCTATAAGAAATTATGGTTCTTTGTTGTAAACTGATGCCACCAACAATAAATCGATATGGTTTTTATTTTTTATATTTATTTTATTATTATTTTTTCATTAGAAAAAGCATACTTTTGTTATTCCTGATGAATAAAAAAGTACATAGTCTTGCATATACACAGTCTTATGAACAAAATTGTTCAACTCCATGCATCTTTACAGTTCAAAATCAGTCCGATGAGACATACGTACAAAAACATGCAATCCCAGGTCGAAAAAACTCCTATACAAAGAAATATTCATAGCCATAGAAAGGAGGAGCAAGTTATACTTTGAAAATATTGATAGAACCCGAATTTATTAGTAAATTATCCAAGACTTCTTCCCAAAATAGAACACTAACTTCCCCATCCAGAGATACCTTAGAAAGTTGATCTGCTAACTGATTCGACTCTCTAAAAACGTGTTGGAATTTTATGCTACAAAATCTTTTTAACTTTGCTTGAATTCTATAGAACCAAGGTGTAAGGGAGAGAACTTTAAGATTGTATTCACCGATATCCCATTTGACGGTGACCCTTGAATCACCAAAAACCTGAAGAGACACAATACCAAAGACTGTAGCAACTTTGCATAAACACCAGAGGGCTAGTAGCTTGACTTTCATATTCATACCGGTTCCAAAATGCAGTTTGAATTTGAATATGTGAATGTTATTGATTATTAAAGCTACTCCCACAACATAGTATCCGTCTTTGGTTTCCCCATAAAAAAATCCAACAACACCAATAAACTGAATATCCTTGAAATATATGGGCCTAGAAGTTGCAATAGGATTACTATTGAATTCCTCATTCAGGTGAATAATATGGTTACAGATGATATCGAATTCTAGATGGTGATCCTCATATAAACAAACATTCCTCACCCTCCAAATTTTCCAGGAAATAATAGTAGAAATATTGTGATAATTTTTGCTAGAGTTAAACTAATGGAAAAGACAATTATCAAAGTTATCTCCCTCGACCCAGACTTGAGAGATATTTAATAGAAAACATATATCTTTCCAAATATCAATAATAAGCTCACATCTAGTAAACAAATGATTTGTAGTTTCAGAGTCCTGCTTGCAAAGAATACATAAACTAGGCCCATACGAACCTTTTTTCAATAAATTGTCCCAGGTCTTCAGAAAATTTTGTAAATCCAACCACATGAAACATTTAAATTTTAAAGGAATCATCCATTTCCGGATAAGATAGTACCACCATTTATGAAAAGAGCTAGAAGTACTCTAAACAATAGGCTAATATGCAGTTTTTGTAGAGATATTCCTAGTTTGTGGGTTTATTGTCCAAGTCAAATAATCATCTTCATTAGAAATTCTACATCCTGCAAGGTTCAACTTTCTAATATAAGCCTCCCATTCATGGGATGCATCTAGTACAAGACCCAAGTCATTTTTTGTAAGACAGTAAGAACAATCCCTGTTTCACCATAACAGTCTTCTAATATGAGCCAAAGTGAAATACCCAATGTCAGACAGATAATTTAAAATGTGTGATCAAAGTTTATAATCTTCTCCCAGACCGATGATCAGATCAATTCCAACTATCACATTCCTACCATTTCCTACTTTCCAGCAAGGATTCAAACTAATTAAGTGATAGATTTTTAAAAATCCCTTCTACATTGGGAAAATATTCCTGCGGACCTTTGTAGGCTTCCTAACCCAGTAAAAAAGGTTCATCTTTAAGTACTTTCCTTTCAAAATAGCTGACTAGAGAGTATTTCCTTTCAACCCCCTCCAAAAAAAATCATTCTCAATGCAACATTAAACTAATAAATATTTTTAAAACCCAATCCTCCCCATTGTTTAGGAAAATATAGTTTTTCCCATCCAATCATAAAAAAATTTCCACTTTTAGAGCCTCCTGTCCATAAAAATTTGAAAATGTACCTTCTTAAAAGACCAATAACCGAGGAGGGGAGATGGAGAAGTCAAAACCAATAAACATGTATGCTTGGGAGAACACCCTTTACAAGGGTAAGCCTTCCACCAATGGATAAAAATATATAAGTACATTTTTTAATTCTTTTTTCAAACTACTCTAACAGCCAACACCGGTCTTGAATTTTGTAGTCATTAGGTTTCAGAAAATATCCTAAATAGTGGAAACTAGATTCCAAATCACAAGTTTTATACTGGAGGATAGAAGTGATACCACCTAATGTGACCATATCGAATTTGTTGTGATAAAGAATGGAATTTTTACTGCTAATGGTCATTCCAGACGCCCTACAGATTAAATTCATGATCTCTTTATAACACTGCCATTCATTTAAGGAATCCATACCACACATCATAACATCATATGAAAAAAACAAATGGGTAATAGAGAGATCATTACATGATTTGATTCCTTTCACAATACCTTTAACCTTGGCTTCATGAATAAGTCTTCTTAAGCCTTCAATAATAAGGAGGAAAAGCAGGGGGAAGGTGGACAACCCTGTCTAACCCCTCTTCCACTTTTAAAGAAAGTTGATGAAGCACCATTGGCCAACACAACAAATTGTGCAAATGAGACACAATCCAATATCCATTTAACAACCGACAGAGGCAAGCCAATTTGAAAAAGAACTAACCTTAAAAAATGGCTAGTCAACTTTGTCAAATATCTTTTTTAAATCCATTTTAAGAAGAAAGGCCCTCAGTTTCTTTTTCTTTATAGTGGTGACAACCTCCTATGTTATTCCTATGGAATCTAATATTTTCGTATCATGAAGAAAACCAAACTTCTCACAAGAAACCGCCTTTGATAAAATAGGTTTAATTCTATTTGCAATAATTTTTGAAATGATCTTCTAGAGAACGTTACAAAGTGCAATCAGACGAAAATATGCAAAACAAACTAGTTTATTGCATTTGAAAACCAGAGCGATGAAGGTGGAATTATGGGTCCAGAAAAAAACCTTTAGTTCTAGAGAATTCAACCAAAACAAGCAACTCTTCTCCCATAATATGAAAGAAGTGAAGAAAAAGTTCAACAGTACACCTGTGAGGTCCTCAACTTTTTTCTTTTTAAAATTGTTTCAATGCTTCCTAAACTTCCTTTAAATTCACTTGATCTTGTACAAGGATTTTGTCTTCTTCATTGAGGAAATAAGGATATAATGTGATAGTTTTAAGTTGGGCTTCAAGAGAAGTTTGTCCATCCTTTTTGAAAATATTTTGAAAATATTTTATTGCCAATCTCTGTAGTGGATCTTTCCCTTTCACAATGGTTCCATTATCATCTATTAGCTTCGAGATAGACTTCAAGTTACTCCTATTTGAGGAAAAGGAATGGGAAAAAATGGTATTATTGTCTCCCAAACTAATCCAAATGGCCCTGCTTTTAAGCCTCCAATATTTTTCATCCTGCTTCAAGATCAACTCTTTCTTCGATCCAAATTATTTAGTTAGGAGAAGGTCTTCCTCAGAAATAGAGAAATCAAGATTCTTTAGATGTAAATTTTTGATCTGATCCTCAAGAAAAGAGAAATCTTCCTAGTCTTTTGCTTTCTTAGCTTTGACCCAGCTTGTGACAGCTTCTTTAAGAGATTTGAGCTTATAAACCAAATGATCCATATTATTGATAAACTCATCATTCTTGTAATATAACCAAGTATCATGCACAAAATTACATAAGTCTTCATTTTCAAGCCAAGAGCTATTAAAATTGAAAGGAAAACTTTGAATAGGGGAGCTTCCTTCAAATTGCAAGAAAATGGGCCAATGATCAGATATTTTATTCATCCCCACCCAAGTTCTATGTTTGTGAAAACTATGAACCCAAGAAGTATTAGTAACAAGTATGTTCAATCTCTTATGAATTCCATCCTTCCCACTTCTACCATTTGACCAGGTTGGCTCCAAAACTGGGGGACTGATATTAATTAAATCAAAGATTTCTAGGAGATCCTTGAAATACAATGCAACCATATCAAATTTTGAATTATGACCCCATACCTCAGCAGGCAATAAGGTAAAATTGAGATCTCATGCCAAAATAAGAGTTTTAGAGCTGAATCAACCTGAATCAGATAATTAGTCCCATGAATAGTCTCTATTTTTATAAGGGGATTAAACATTCAATATTGTTAAATCTAGGTCAATAAAACCCAATTTCCCTTCCAAAAGAATGCCCCAATTGGTTTTGTAAGGCCTCAACTAAGAAACTAATGATTCTAACAAGAAAGGAGGCCTCCCAACAACCTCAAAGCACTAACAGCTGACAGTTCCCAACATGAAAGGATATTTACAACTGTTTCAATAAATATAGAAGCACGACACATAGTCTCTTGCAGAAGAATAATATCAGGGCTAGTATCTGAGAAAAGTTTGGTTAGGGCCCTAACCCTTTCAGCCCTACCCAGACCCCTTACATTCAATGATAGGATGTTCATTAGATAATAATAACATGGGGATTCATTGCTTTAAGTTCCCCAAAGGAAACAAGTACATTAACTTGTTTTTCTGAGACTGCTTCCTCCAATCTGATAGATAAAGGTTTATAACTCGATAGGACAGGCTCCAAGGAAGAATGTTCAAAGTTTCTCTTTTTTATAATAGTGAAATTTTGGAAATGGATAGACTGAAGTGAGTTAACTTTAGTGTTTGAAGATGTATTTTTTTTAAAAGATATCGATTGGATCTTTGTAATCCTTAACATCAGAAGTATTATAGACACTTTCTTTTGAAATTTATGCATCTGAATCAGGGTGACTTGTCAAATCATGGAGTGGCTTATTACCCTTATCATCCAAAATGAGAATGAGTGGGAAAGCAGGAGAGTTTGGTTAAGAAGACATAAGATTCGGGGAACTTAACTTATAATCCCTTTGTTCCAATCAAACCCCAAAAGAGACATTATCAAAATCACACACCAAATTTCTAGCTGCAGAAGAGACCTGTGAACTCTGGACTAAACCAGGAAAGACATAATCTAACTCAAGTCCTAAAGGTTTTTTTGCACTAGAATCAAATGAAACAGGTTCCAAAGAAACAATGTTTTTCCTAGAGGAGAGCTTAGCATCTAGGTATTTTTCAACTGAAGGATAGAAATTAAGTTCTTCTTTAGTGACATCTTCATACTGTGTGGAGGAGTCTGAATTGCTCTTACCTGAGACAATTTGTAGACTTTTGGAAGCCAAGCTGTAGTTCTGAACACCCTTGTTGGATAGTGGTGCAGTCGAAGAAGTTGAAAGTGAGTCAGATGGTTCTGGTAGATCCACATATAGAAAATAAGGAAAACCTTAACATGGCTAGTGTTCCGACAATAATAACAACAAAACAGTACATGCAAAAAATCTAGCTTTTGTGAAAATACCCTAGTCCCCAGGTCACTTCCATTTTCGTTGAGAGACATTCCATAATATCAAGCTCAACCATTACCCTCACCATGGTTTTGTTCACACCATGGAGGGATTTTCGATCCACCCTAATAAACCTTCCCACTGAATTAGCTTAACCCTCCAAGACATTCTGCGTCCAAATCTCCAGCGGAAACCCTGCTAAAAGCATTCAGAGGTGTTGTATGTTCTGACGTTCATTTTTAGGGTTAAAGATGATATGCCACCATTTTAATAACAATGAACCTTCATTGAAAATACAAACCCTACCCAAAATTTTTAGCAACATTTCCTCATTTGGAAAGATCAAAATAATCCAACCCTTGATCAATAGATTAATTCATGGAGAATAACCTACTTCTGGGAACCAAAATTTATTCACCCAAACTTGTAAATCATCCTTATTTAACTTCATTGATTCAACTCTACCCATAAGTTCCCATTTAGATAACATTTCAACATGCTCCAGGTTAACATCTATGTCCAATTAAAACCTATCTAAACATGTCCTATCTGTAATGTCTTAAGCCTCTAATGATATCTAGCCTTTTCACCAGTAATTGGAAAAATTTTCGCAAACTCCAACTGGAGCAGATAACCTTCAGCCTACTTCTCACCAGTAAATCTTTTCACAGACTCTAGCTCGTGCGGGTAGGCTTCAATCTGTTCATCCAAAAAGAGTTTTGTCGATTTTTTAGAGTGAAGAGGTTTTGTATAAGCTTTATTCAATACAGAAACCAACCCCATCGAAGACCTCAGGTAATACTGATCACCAGATGTAATATGTATCTCTGATAGAGATCAAAAGTGAGTTAAGACATTACCCATGTTGCTTACCTGCGTCACATCCAAGTGAAACCTTAGAGCTAATAATTTTGATAAAATGCTCTTTTCTACAAGACACAAAGGAGAAAAGGGCAAAAAAAAACCTATAATGGGAAATAAAATGAGGTGAAATGTACCAGAAAAATAAAACAATGGTTCCGATTTTTTTCTCTTGGTAGGTACTAGGTTGATTAGGACCCCAAAAATCTGTACTCCAACTCTGATACATTTTGTCATTTACCTCCAAAATACAGTTTTCAGAGCTGAAACCCTCCAAACCCTAGCCATAGCCCCAAATTTAATAAGTATAAAATGATATGGTTGTTGAATATATGTAAGCATCTCTTTGCTATTGAAATATTTCTAGTTCATTCTTTGCAATGCTTTATAGCATTGGAATAAAGAAACCATATTTCATATATATAAATAATCACAATTAACCAACATTGTTGAGAAAAAAATTAATAAAAAAAAAACAAAAAACAAAACCAAAATCCAAGAAAACATCCTATCCATTAACTATTGTTTACCAATATCAACTTTGTGGGAGTTTTCATGCCAACGTGACCATATCAAACATGATCCACCCACCCAACTATGAATATATTTATGGGAGATTCTTTGTTGGATGTCGTGGTCTGTCTATCCATATGATATTCCTGCTAAACCCATGTAGTTTTTCCAGTTTTGTTTTATCTCTAGAGATTTGAACGTAATGAGTTTGTTTGAAACAATTCCCTATTATCTATTATCTAGAAAATCATCACTGATCTACTCCATGACCAATAACAAATACAACGAGAATGTACCATTAATAGAAATGGACAAGGTTAAAAAAAATACCAAGCCAACAACCGGGGAAAAACCACATTTCCAAACTTGCTTAACCCGAGAACTGGGTTTTTTTCTCTTTTTCCTTCAGCTCGATATACTAGTGTGGATAAAAAAAACCTATACTTATTAATTGGGTTTCGACACAACTAATTAATAGGTTGATAAGTGAAGAATACCCATTTTTTTGTCCATGGCATGATAAAAAACTCACCACTGAGATCAAGACAGATGCAGAAAATGACCGAAAACTATGACCACTGCCATGCTTATTTCACCCCAAGGTGGAAGGAATTAAGTTTTCATAATATATAATATAAAGGATATGTAACAACACCAAAATCTCATAAAAAAAATTAACACGTAAGATAATTAAGAAGACAACACTAGTTTCACATATTATAAACTTTACATCTTAATATTTTGATTAAGATTGTTGTAGTAACTATTCATGTTATTCTGTTCTAGAATTTACATTTTTCCAAGTATTATGTTAGCTTACTTGCTTTTTCATTTTTTCACATGTTGTGATTTCCTTGACGTAAGTTATCCTTTGTATGCTTGTTTTCTTTTGCATGGTTGTCATCATGTTTAAACCTTGATTATAAGTTCTAGAATGAGGACCAGGTTAAAAGGTGAATAGGTGTTACCTAGTCAATCGGCTAAATCATATCCTACTTACATTTTTGCAGATTTCTAGTGGAGATCTTGCTTGTGCCTTGAAATATAGGTATGGAAACCAAGGGGACCTTAACCATGCTAAGGGTTTGACAAGACCATAAGACATCGAACTAAGCAAATTCCCTATACCATATACTAGTTCTATGTTTTAAATATTTATAAAACCTATTGCATCATAATAAGACTAAGTGATAATCGATGATGCTAGAACTATGGTGATGTAGGTAAACATTTCATAGTAGGTGGAGGTAGGTGAGGTGTTTAAAGGAGACCACGTGAAGAGTACGATGGTGCTTTCCAGCTGGATGAGGGTTTTACCCTAATCGAGCCCTAGAGTTTTGGAATTTTGCATTCTTTGTTATGATGTGGGATGGGGGGAGCTGAAGGATCTTCTCCCCTCCATCATTTGACTTTTATGCTAAACATATTTGTATTCTACGGTATCCTTCTTCTTTTTTCGACTAAGCCAACGATGCTGACTCCTTTCCACAGTCTCTTGTAGAGATAAAAGTTGTTACAGGTTAGCTCTTTTTCTCTTTACATAGTCATTTTTTTACTGTAAATTATTTCCTTTAAAGACATTAAAACTCGTTTTAATATTAACTTGTTGTTCGTCTGTCAGACACTCTCGCTGGTTTGTTTAATGCCGATGACGGGTGCATAGAGATTGGGGTTTGGTAATGTTCAGAGATTGGTAAGAGTTATGAGCCTCGAACCTTGGGTCTTTGGTGAAATGTGAAACATTTCCTCCCTTTTGGACTGGCCTCATTTGATTTTTCTAGGGTTCAAAACAAGCCTAACCATTTAAAATGGTAAACGTTCTGGTGTTTTTTTCCTCAATGGCATTTTTTGGCAGAGATACGAAGGTTTGAAATCTCAATGCTTAGCACTATAATAAATTTAAACAGACAGTGAGTCTGCGTGGAAGTTATAAGAAAATTTTGATTGTAAATATTTATGTGAAGAAATTTGTGGCATTACAACTATTTTGAAATCATTATATAACTGTTTTTTCTACATACAGTGAAATATTCTTGTTTTTCACTTTGAACTTGGTTTTACGCTTTTTAGAATTATTTAGCTAGAGTGTTTATAAATTAAAAGGCTCTATTCCATTGCACGCTAAAAATTGTGTTCATCCTTCGATACTTCTATGTAAAAATTGTTAAAAGGTTTTGACGAAACTTTGAGTTGATAAATTTGTTTAGTTACTGAGTTTTTGCCATCGTGGATCTTTAAATTTGGTTAGGGTTTACATCGTTTTTTTTACTATTTAACTAGGGTACTTTTCTATAAGTGTAGAAATGCTTACTTGATAATACTAGCCTTAAAACCTTCACCTGTTATGTATTTTAAATAGTGATTAATATATGAATTTTCTTCCTTTGTTTAATTGGTAAATTCCTAAAAATATTACACAATGTTTGTTTGCATCTGATGTTTAAAAATAAATCCCATTGCGCTAGTTATAAAATATGTTGTTTTTATGAACTAATGAGAAGGGATTAGTAGATGGTTATGGCCTGATTTCGAATATATTTTAGCCGCGGCTATTGTAGTTTTCAGTTGATATTTTAATTCTTAATAGAAAGGCCTTTACAGGTTTCGAACCTTGGTTTGTTAACCATTTTTAATAGTAAAACAATTTGATTACGTATGTTTGTTTACTACAGTTATATGGAAACTATCATTTTATTAATATAATCCTTTTAACCCTAACTAAGTTATTCTGGATATGATAAGCCTTTCAGCCTCTTGGCTGTAATTACTGCTTAAAATGGCTTTAGGCTAAAATGAATTTTTGTTCTGGTTGATTTATATTAATTAGAATATTTATACCTTTTATTTTTGTATGGGTTTTAAACCGATCGGCTATAAGCCACAGTGAAAGCAAGCTAGGTTAATAGTATAACACGTTTAAACGATATTTAAGGGTTTTACTAAACTTACAAAAACAAACCCTATTTTAGAAAACAAAGGAAGATGTACCTTCAATAGGTAAGTAGATATTTAGCTTTATCATCCCATTAAGAAATCTGTAACCTAGAAGAATTTTCTATAGGTATAAAAGAAAACTAAAGTAATACTAAATGTTCGATATTGATAATACTATAAGGAAATACAATACTGTTTCTGAATAAGGAAATAAGAAATAACTTACTAACTTTTACTGTCAAAACTCTGGGTAAACAGTAACCTACATTTACTAATAAAATTAATAGGAAATAAAAAATATATATCCCCACTTTAATATAGAGACAAATAATAATTTTGAAAAATAATTAAACATCCATAATTTCCTTCACATAAAAATTTAAAAATTTAAAAATAATAACCATAACAGATTAAAACCTGCTAACTTTGAAGGGGACAAACACCCAAAGAATACTGTTCCTCCAAACCGTTTCTTGAAAGCAGCCAAGATCACTTGCTTTAGGACCCCTGATCATGTTCACTGAACCACTAGGACAAAGATGTTGTGTAGAAGCCTACACAGTACTCTATGTATCTTGTAGACTTAATTCTCAGTAATTCACTATAGCTTTCCCATCATCAAATTTCTCTTGTGTGCCTAAATTTTTAGTTTCCAACAAAAACCACAAGGCTCTAATAACTTAGAATAGAATGTAGTGAGCCTCCTACTCATTCAATGTATATATAAGCTTTCCTAATTCTTTGGGTCGGTTTTTCAATTAAATGAGCCACCTACTCAGCTCCTCTTTTGAGGGAACATGACCATAATTATAGGAATGTTGCCTCTTGCAAGAACTAGAAAGTGAATGTTGTTGCTGCCACTTGTCATTTTGGCCTTCTAAAATAGATCATTCCTCGTAGTGGGTCAGTGAACACTCTTCAACAATATTCTTGGATAGTTGTCTCCTCTTTTAATTATTTAAATAAATAAAATATTCAATTACAGTCATCTTTGACCATCCTTAGTCAGCAACATAAAACTTTACAACAACTTTTAAAATAATGATTTCTAAAAAATAAAGTGTTTTTCAGTTCTAGGTGGGCTGCAAACATCCCCTCTTAAGTTCAACATCATCCCTGATGTTGCTTAAGTATCATCTCAGTCTTCCTAGAACAAAATTGGATATTCCTCCTGCATATGACTCTCCAATTCTCAGGTTGCTTCATCTGGACTAAGGTGCTTCCATTGCACCTTTACTTGTCTAATGGTGTAATTCCAGAGAAAAATTTCTCTCTTGTCGAGGATATAATCCAGTTCCACCTAAAAATATCCTTCTAGTTCTACCTGAATGACATTCCAATCGATTACATGAGTAGCATCATGCACATACTTTTTCAATATAGAAATATGATATACGTTATGTATTCTGAGATTATCTGGAAAATCTAACTGATAAGCCACTGGTCCAACTCTTGATAATATCTGAAATGGTCCACAATATCTTGGTGCTAATTTAGCACAACTCCCCAACTTAAAGGAGTTTTTCTTGGGTTTCACCTTGAAAAACACACGCTCACCTACTTGGAATTATTTCTGGGTTCTTTTAAGGTCTGCATGACTCTTTTTTCTGTCCTGTGCAATTTTCAGATTACTTTGTACCCATTTCATTATTAGTTCCAATTGTTTTAACTAGTCAGGTCCTAACGTCAACCTGTTAACCAAATTACTTCATGAAATGGGAGTATTACATTTCCTACCATACAGTATTTCAAAAGGACTAAGTTTAATTGAAGCATCATAGTGATTGTTATATGCAAACTCGACTAAGTGCAGATATTCTTCCCACTTCTTTGGATGATCTCTAACATACATCTGTAACACATCTTCTAATACTTGATTTACTCTTTCTGTTTGTAAATCCGTTTGAGGATGATAAGCAGTGCTAAATTTTGATTTAGTATATAATCATTTAAACAATCACTTCCAAAAATTACCAGTAAACTTAGGATCCCTATCAGAAGTTATTACCTTAGGAATTCCATGCAAATGAAAAAATTCCTTCATAAAAATATCAACAATATTAGCAGCCTTATAAGTAGTTTTAACATGTATAAAATGAGCTACATTGTTAAGTTTGTCTTCCACTACCATTAGAGAATCATTTTGCTTCTGATTTTTAGGTAGTCATGTTATGAAATCAAGGCTGATAATTTCTCATTTCCAATATGGGATTGGTAATGGTTGCAAAAGACCTGCTGGGTGTTGATGCTCAACCTTAACTTGCTAACATTTTATACACCTAGCTATATATTTAGCCACTTAATTCTTCATATTAGGCCGGAATAATCTTGTTTTAACATTGTTATCATTTTTTGGTACCTTGGATGTCCTCAGTAAAGACTTTTATATACTTCATTTAAAATCAACAATTTAATTTTTGGTACATTAGGTACATATAATCTATTTTTATACAACATTAATCCTTTTTCATTCAAACTAAAATTTGTTTTTACATTTTCATATTCATTTTATATAACCTTTTCTCTTAGATTTTGATAGTTTTTATCCATTTTTACTCCATCTTCCAACTTATCGTCCAATTTTATTTTGTGGCTACTAACAATGGCTATAAAATTTAGTCTTGTATTTCTACTCAAGGAATCAACCACCTTATTTTCTTTTCCTTTTATATGTTTGATCTCAAAATCATATTCAATTAGGACGGCGAACCATCTTGATTGCCTTGCGGTCATATTTTGTTGATCAAATAAGTACTTTAAACTTATATTATTAGACATTAATAAAAATCTTCTGCCGATTAGATGATGGCGCCACATTTTTAATGCATGTATTATGGCAGCTAACTCTAAATCGTAAGTAGCATAATTCTTTTTATTTGTTTTTAACTTTCTCTACTCATATGCTATTACGTGACTTTCTTGCGTTAATACTTCTCCTAAGCCCTCATTGCATGCATCAGTGCATACAACAAAGTCCTTGTTTGGGTCTACTATTTTTAAAATAGGTGCAATAGTTAATAATTTCTTTAACTTATTAAATTTTTATTCACTTTTTAGATCCCATACAAATCTTTTTCCATTTTTTCTGTAAGGATGTAATGGGATTCACAATTTTTTAGAATCCTTCTATAAATTTTCGATAATAACCTGTAATCCACATGAAAGATTGTACATTTGATACGTCTTTAGGAACAGGCCATTCCATTATTGCTCTTATCTTATCAAGATCCACTGGTATCCCTTCCTTGGATATCACATGGCTTAGATACTGTATTTTATCCTTAAAGAATTCACATTTACTGAATTTAGCATACAGTTTGTGTTCTCTCAGAACTTGTAACATTATTTGTAATTGTTCATCATACTCTTTTTTTGTTTTTGAATAAATTAATATGTCATCTATGAATACAACTGTGAACTTATCAAGTACTTACTTAAGACACTATTCATCAAATACATAAAAGATGTTGGAGCATTCGTCAGCCCAAATGGAATAACTACAAACTCATAACATGCCCATATCGAATTCTGAATGCAGTTTTAAAAATATCTTTGTCTTTAATTTTGACTTGATAATAACTAGATATTAAGTCTATTTTTGAGAATATCGTTGATCCGTGTATTTGATCGAACATATCATCTATGCGGGGGAATGGATATCTTTTTTTAATTGTCATCTTGTTTAACTGACGGTAATCTATACATAAACATAAGGTATCGTCTTTCTTTTTAACAAATAAGACAGGTGCTCCCCAAGGGGATACACTTGGTCTTATCTAATTCTTACCTATTAACTCTTGTAGTTGTAATTTTAATTCATTAATTTCTAGGATATTCATCTGGTAAGGAGCCTTTGAATTGGGTAGAGCTCCCGGTACTAATTCAATAGTAAAATCCAATTATCTTTTTGGAGGTAATGATGAAATTTCTTCCGGAAAAACATCTGAATTTTTTTGAAAGATTGGGATATCATTGAATTTTAACTTATCTTCTTTATTCATGTGTTCGTCATTCATTACATGCACAACAAAAACTTTACAACCTTTTGGTACATACTTTTTCATTTGTAAAGATGAAAATTTGTCTAATAGAAACTTTTCTAGGTATCCCTTTGACTGTAACTTTTTCGCCTTTATCATCTTAGGATGTAAATTTTTTCTCAAAACAATTTAAAACTACTTTGTGTTTTTTCATCCATTCCATACCTATTAGAACATCATATGACCCTAACGGTAATACATTTAATTTCACTTGAGTTTTGAATTGACTCATAAACATTTCACAATTTTCAACATAACTAGCTACCCTTCTTTTGGTTCCAATAGATAACTGAACCAATCAAGATTTTTTAAACTTTTTCAAACGCAAATTACATCTTTTTGATATACTAGGGGCAACATAGCTTAATCTAGCACCTAGGTCTATCAAGATAGAAATAGGCTTGTTCTGTATCAGACCTTCTATTTCCACCATGAATTTTTGGTGATCAACTCATCGATTCTCCAAGGCTGCATTAATTCGAGGCATTTCTTTTGCTACATCACCAACAATTGCTTCCTCTTGAATTGTATGTACATTGTTGTAATTCCTCTTTCTGTTTGGACAGTCCTTCACATAATGAGGTCCCTGACATTTCCAACATTTTATAGGTTCTCTTTGTTCATTATCTTTACCATGATTATTGGATATATCTATGTTCTTTGCTGCTCTAAAATTCAATTGTGTATTTTTAAAGTCTGTTCCTTGCTAATTGTTCTTAGAAAAATTTCATAAGTTATTTCCGAAATTTATGTTGAGATTAAATCATTTCATTCTCTACTCATTAGAGAAAATTTCAACTCAAAATAGGCCTTCTAAATCTAATTCAAATTCCATGTCATCATGTGCTAGCCAATGAAATTGATTTAAATTTAAAATACCATTTAGATGTTAAACAAACTTTTAATATAAATTTGGAAATAGGTATCATAAAAAAATTACTTTTTTTGTTCATATTTTCGACATATATCCTTGTGTTTTTACTTAAATTTCTATCGGGAGAGCTCGTTGGATGTGGAATTCAATTATGCAACCAATGAGTACCCATTCAGCATACTTTTGACGGACCCCAACATCATCATCACATTTTTTCAGGTATTTCTTGTTTTTGGGGTAGCGGGCTTCGTTAAAAGTATGTCGAGTGGGTACTCGTTGGATGCGGAATTTAATTCCACATCCAATGAGCTCTCTCGATCGAAATTTGAGTAAACACACAGGGAGATATGTTGAAAATACAAACAAAAAGTAGTTTTTTTCTTTTCTTCCTCCAAAACTAATAAATATTATTTTATTATTTTAACTATTATTTTATTAATTTTCCTTAGGAGGCCCATTTTGAGTTGAAATTTCCTCTAATGCAAAATTATATGTTCTTTTATTCTTCCATTTTGGTATGTCTTCTTTCTTATTTTTGCTTTGTTCATAATAGAAATTAGCTTTCCTCATTGCCTCTTCAAGAGTTTTTGGATTATCATATTCAATTTTGTCCTTGAATCTAAGAGGTAAAAAAATAAAAAACCTATGTGTCTTAGAATTTTCATCAATTATATAAGGTACATATCATAATAAACTTAAAAATTTACTACTTAGTTCTTTCATAGACATTGAACCTAGCTTAAGATCATAAAACTCCTTAGCTCTTTCTTCAGAATAATGTTCAGATAAAAATTTCTTTTGAAGTATTTCTTGAAAGTCCTCCAGGTTACATACTTTTCTTTAGCGTTTTTAACTCTTTTTTCATATCCTGCCACCATATGTCATCCTTTCTAGTTAAGTTATAATAGCCATCCAAGCTTTCAGTGTATCTGAGTAATTATAAATTTGAAAGTATTTTTTCATACCTCACAGCCATGTCTTGACTTCTTCACCCTTTTCCACCTCTCGATTAAACATAGGAGGTTTTATCTTTTTAAACTCTCCTGATATTTTTTCATAAGGTTTATATTTTCTCTTTTTAGGACTATTGTCGGTAGTACTACTTTCACTGGAATATTTATAATTTTATTTGTGCGACCTTACTTTGATTCTTGAAGAGGAATTAATTTCATTATTATAAAATTTCAACTTCTTACCTTTACATTTGTAAGATACTATTCTAGACCTAGTTTCATGTTCTTTTATTTTATCCTTGCCTTCGTTATGTATTTTATCTAGTAATATTTGATTCAGTTCTTCTTGCGCTCTTAGGATTCTTTCGTTATCTTCCTATAAAGTCTGTAATTCAACTTTTAAGTCTTTTACAGTTTGAAGTAATTCATATGGTTGATTATTTAGTTTTACATATATATTATCTGGATTATTATGATTTGATCCATCTTGAGTAGATGCTTCTACTCCTTCCATTTCCTACAAAATAAAAGTTTATATTTCTGTACATAAACAATTTTTAAACATAGCCTAGTATTTTCGTTTTCTTGTTTTGTATGCGAGTTAAGCCAATCTTCAGGCCTAGTGTTTGGAAACTCGCTCTGATGCCACATGTAACAACACCAAAATATCATATAAAAATTTAATTTAACATGTAAGATAATTTAGAAGACCAGACTAGTTTCGCATCTTATAAACTTTACATCTTAATATTTCGATTAAGATTGTTGTAGTAATGATTCATATTATTATGCTAGATAGAATTTACAGTTTTCCAAGTATTATGTTAGCTTACTTGCTTTTCAGTTTTTCACATGTTGTGATTTCCTTGACGTAAGTTATCCTTTGTGTGCTTGTTTTGTTTTACGTAAGGATGTTTGTCCTCATGCTTAAACCTTGCTTACAAGTTTTAGAATGAGGACCGAGTTAAAAGGTGAATATGTCTTACTTATCCTAACGGCTAAAGCATATCCCACTTACATATTTGCATGTTTCTGGTGGAGATCTTGCCTCGTGCCTTGACATCTAGGTATGGACACCAAGGGGACCCTAACCATTATAGGGGTTTGACAAGACCATAAAACATTGAACTAAGCAAATTCCCTTTACCATATACTTGTTCTAGATTTTAAATATTTATACAACGTATTGCATCATAAGAATACTAAGTGACAATCAATGATGTTAGAAATATGGTGATGTGGGTAAACATTTTGCACTAGGTGGAGGTAGGTGAGGTCTTTAAAGGAGACCACGTGAAGAGTACGATGGTGCTTTCCAACTGGATGAGAGTTTTACTCTAATCGAGCCCTAGAGTTTTGGCATTTTGCATTATCTGTCGTGTTTTGGGCTAGGGGAGATACGAAGGCTCTCATCCCCTCCATCATTTGAATTTTATGCTAAACATATTTGTATTCTCTAGTATCCTTCTGTGTTATTCTACTAAGCCAACGGTTTCGTCTCCTTTCAATAGTTTCTTGTAGAGATAAAAGTCATTACAGGTTTTCTCTTTTTCTCTTTACACACAATTGTTTTTCTTTATTGTAAGTTGTTTCCTTAATATACATTAAAACTCGTTTTAATCTTGACTTGTTGTTCGTCTATCAAGAACTATCGCTAGTTCATTTAACGCTGATGCTGGGTGCACAGAGCTTGGGGTTTGGTAATGTTCAGGGCTCTGGTAAGACCTATGAGTATCAAAAATTGGGTATTTGGTGAAATATGCAGTGTTTCCTCCATTTTGGATTGACCTCGTTGGAAGTTTCTAGGGTTCCAAACAAGCCCAACCATTTAAAATGGTAAACGTTCTAGTGTTTTTTTCCTCAATGGCATTTTTTGGTAGAGATACAATACTTTGAAACCTCAATTCTTAGCACTGTAATAAATTTAAACAAATTGTGAGTCTGCGTGGAAGTTTTAAGAAAAATTTGATTGTAAATCTTTACGTGAAGGAATTTGTGGAATTACAACTATTTTGAAATCGTTCTGTAACTGTTTTTTCTACAAACTGTGAAATATTCTTTTTTTCACTTTGAACTTGGTTTTATGCTTTTGATAAATAAAGCTAGACTATTTATAAATTAAAAGTATCTATTCCATTGCATGTTAAAAATCGTGTTCATCCTTCAATACTTCTCTGTAAAAATTGTTAAAATGTTTTGACGAAACTCTGCATTGATAAATTTGTTTAGTTACCAAGTTTTTTCCATCGGGGATCTTTAAATTTGGAAAGGGTTTATGGCTTTTTTCTTACTATTTAACTAGGGTACTTTGTTGTAAGTGGAGAAAGGATTACTTGATAATACTATCCTTATGGCCTCGACCAGTTAAGTATTTTAAATAGTGATTTATATATGAATTGTCTTCCTTTGTTTAACTGGTAAATTCCTAAAAACATTACAAAGAGTTTCTTTGTATCTTATGTTTAAAAAGAAATCCCATTGCGCTAGTTATAAACTTTGTTGTTTTTATGAATTGATGAGAAGGGATTAGTAGATGGCTACGACCTAATTTCGAATCGATTTTAGTCGCGGCTATTGTAGTTTTTAGTTGATATTTTAACTCCTAACCATTTTTAGTAGTAAAATAATTTGATTTTAAAAGAAGATATATGTTTGTTTATTATAGTTATACGGAAAGTATCATTTTATTAATATAATCCTTTTAGCCCTAACTTGTTATTCTGGATATGATACGCCTTTCAGCATCTTGGTTGTAATTATTGTTTAATGTATTTTAAACAAAAGCCTTTTGGCTAAAATGGATTTTTGTTCTGGTTGATTTATATTAATAATTCTACTTTTATTTTTCTATTGGTTTTAAACCCCTTGGCTATATGCCACAGTGAAAGCGAGCTAGGTTAATAGTGTGACATGTTTAAATAGTATTTAAGGGTTTTACTATACTAACAAAAACATCCCTATTTAAGAAAACAAAGGCAGATGTACCTTCGATAGGTAAGCAAATATTTAGCTTTATTATCCCATTAAAAAAATCTATAACTAAGAAGAATTTTCTGTAGGGATAAAATAAAACTAAAGTAATATTAACTATTCCATATTGATAATACTACAAGGAAATACAATATTGTTTCTGAATAATGAAATAAGAAATAGCTTACTAACTTTTATTGCAAAAACTATGGGTAAACAGTAACCTACATTTACTGATAAAATTAATAGGAAACCAAATATATATATTCCTACTTTAATACAGAGACAAATAATACTCTTGAGAAATCTTTAAACATCCATAATTTCCTTCAGATACAAATTAAAAACTTTAAAAATAATAACCAAAACAGAATAAAACGTGCTAACTTCGAAGGGGACAAGCAGCCAAAGACGACTGTTCCTCCCAACCGTCTCCTGAAAGCAACCAATATCACTTGTTTTAGGACCCCCAATCCTACTCACTGAACCACCAGGACAAAGATGTTGTGCAGAAGCCTACACAGTACTCTCTGTATCTTAGCAATCACACTTGCAGACTTAACTCTCAACAATTCACTTTAGCTTTCCCCTCATCGAATTTATCTTCTGTGCCTAACTTTTCAGTTTCCAGCAAAAACCACAAGGCTCTAATTACTTGGAATAGGATGTAGTGAGCGTCATTCTCATTCGATGGTATATATAAGCTTGCCAAGGTCTTTGGGTAAGTTTTGCAATTAAATGAGCCACCTGCTCAGTTCCTCTTTCCAGGGAACATGACCACAATTATAGGGATGTTGCCTCTTGCAACAACTACAAAGTAAATGTTGTTTCTCCCACTTGTCATTTTGGCCTTCTAAAGCATATCATTCCTCCTAGCGGGTCAATGGACACTTTTCAACAGTGTTTTTTGGATAGGTGTCTCATCTTTTAATTATTTGAATAAATAAAATATTCAATTGCAACCATCTTTGACCATCGTTAGTCAACAACATAAAACTTTACAATAACTTTTAAAATAACGTTTTCTCAAAAATAAAAATGTTTTTCAGTTCTAGGATATATAATTAGGGTTTGCCCATATAGATGATTCCTATAGCTCAAGATAGATGCAAAAAATGACCGAAAACTATGAATAGTGCCATGTTTATTTCACCTCACTGTGCAAGGAATTAAATTTCCATAACATAGAATATAAAAATTACGGTTTGACCATATAGATAGTTCCTATAGATATCCAAGGATTTTTTATAGATATCCAAGGATTTTTCATAACTAAAGTAACAACTAGCGAAAACGACATTTCCAAACTTGTTTATGTAATACTTTCATTTATACTAACATATAGATGATACACGTATCATAATTGCATTCCAAAATAAAAATATAAATTCAACTTTTGAAAATCTATATTAATGTAATTAAAATAAAACATTTCGTAATTTGGAGCTTCATTTGCCCATTTTTTTCTTAAAGTGTATATGAATTTTATTTAAATCCATTATTAAAAACTATATTTTATACCTTATTTTTAAAAAGTATAAATAAATATTTGTTACCATTTATTTTATTTTTAAAATTTATATATATATATATATATATTATATAATGATAACATTCAATTTATAATATTGGATTTATTATATATACTTATAATTATATATAACTTTAAACTATTAGATTATCTTTAGACGATGGCTTATGAATTATTTATGGTGGGCTTAATGGTTAAGAGCATCTGTTTCCTTTTAAAAGGTCATGGGTTCAAATCCAGAGGGGTAGTGTATGTACATTTCTGTATACTTTAGCAGTTAAATCATTGCGTTGGAAAACTCGTCCAACTCGGTGCACTCGTCAAATTGATCCAAGCTCACTGAGACTCGCCATTTACTCGTTCAGAATCGACAGGACTCGCCACTTGGCAAAAGACCTCGGGAAACTTAGAGAAATAAAAGGAGATTGAGGGGTAGTGTATGTACATTTCTGTATACTTTAGCAGTTAAATCATTGCGTTGGAAAACTCGTCCAACTCGGTGCACTCGTCAAATTGATCCAAGCTCACTGAGACTCGCCATATACTCGTTCAGAATCGACAAGACTCGCCACTTGGCAAAAGACCTCGGGAAACTTAGAGAAATAAAAGGAGATTGATGGTCCGACTCTCACTGGTAACAACATATGGGTGGTAGAGAGACAATCAGAAAGAAAGACAGTTGATGCCAGGTTTGGACGATGGACGATGAAAGTTGATGCAACACATCCCTCTAAGTTATGTTTTGACCCAGTGTGCCGATAATTTGGATCGGGCACGCGGCAAAGTCACACAATTGGGCCTGCTAACTATAAATTTTTTGTTTCTTAACCCTCGGTTGCATGTATTCTTTTGCCTCCCATGTATTCTTTTACCTTACGACTGGACTGTGGCGAGGCCGTGCGAATTACTTACATGTGCACACTGTTTTCATATAGAAATTTAGCTTTGACAATGTTACTTACGTTTGCTTGTATTATTGTTTAAGTAAAGATAATATCAGTTATAACTTATAAAGTTTAAAGTTTAAAAACTTATCTTTATTTTTATTTTTATTAGTTAATATATTATATATTATATTTTAAACTTTGAACTTTTATTTTTATTTTTATCAGGTATATATTATATATTATATTTCTCATGTTTTATTATATATGTTGTTTACATAAAGATAATATCATTTATAAATTATAATGTTGTGAACACATAACTAATTTATAACCTAAGTAAATATTATATTTTTCAAATTTTATTTGATATCTATAAATGTTATTTTTAGATTTTATATATAATAATATTTATTATATAGATATTATATATGATAAGTCAATATAATTTAAATATATGGATTGGAAATGCTATTAATTTTTTTTTAGTTTTTTTTTTTATTTGCTTTGTTTTGCTCACTCCTTTGAGAGTTTGTCTCCAATATTTCTCTAGTCGACGAGTCACATGCCAGCGAAGTCTTTACCAAGTCTGAGTAGTGGTGCAATTTTATACAAAATTAATTTTAAAAACAATTTTGACCAATTTTCTACAAAATTTCTCCGAAAAAGAGGGGCTTTTGAAAAGGGTCCCCACATATGTTATCATATGAAGCCATTACTAGGAATTAACTATTGAAACTTTAAAATTCCACAATCGGCCAAGATTAGCTCACTTCACACTATGTTAAGCACAATAAAAGCAGTGGGTAATTATATCTACATTAGGGACAAAGTTTGAAAGCTAGAGAAAAGTTAAATGCCACCGACAGAGTAATTAAAGAGTTACGAGGGAATCCATCTACGGAAGTATTGGGTTAGGTAGATAGCAAACTAAAATCGACGATCATAGGCCAGATAAGATGAATACTATCAGTTTACGGAGGTACAGCAAGAGCTCTCAAGAATGGAAACATTTTAACGTTTTGAATAATTAATTTAAAATTACGAACAAAGAGTACACATAATGCGCATATCTATTCCAAAATGATAGTTGGGAACCGGTCATTTACATAACTTTTGACATTTCCCAACCGTAGGTTTAAGGCGATTAAGCCGGAATTAAGAAATAACTCATGGACTCTGTTTTTAATTCTATTAAACGAATTCAACAAGAAAGGAAGTATCACATTAACGACTAACTCAATCCAATCTAAAAGCACAGCAATTGAGTCATTATTCGCACTATAGCAGAATCATTCTAGGAACGCACTTAGTTTAAATTGATTGCATATCGATTCACACCAGTTTCGGGACTAAGGTAAAACAACTCAGAAATTTCTCGACTACCAACTTTCATTTCGAAATTTGAAAAAAACCAAGAATTCAAAGTATGTAAAATTTTAACCAGCGATTCACTGATCAATTCATTCATCAATGGAAGTATTACGATGAATATAATATCCGAAATGATTAAACATACCACGTGAAACAAAATAGGATACTTGAAATGTGCAAGGAAATAACCAGATTACAACTTTTTTTAATGAATATCCAGCAAAATAAATTTAGAAGCACTTACATGAAAACAATGGAGAAAAACTACTTGGGAGAATTCAACTCCTTCCAACCATATGAGAAAGGTAGGAGAAAGCAACTTAACTGTTTGCTCCACTCCACCCTCGAGCTAGTCACCACCATGAACTAGAATGCAAACAATCACTTCCAAGCGACATTCTCTTTCAGAGTTCATATCAAGTAGATGGATTTATTAAAAGAGATAACACTCAACCGGTTTCTCTATGTCCAACAATAGTGTCCAATGCTATCTTAGTGCATTCTTATATAGTTTTGCGCAGGTCTTATGATATCCCAATCAAATCTCCAATCAATCCATAAATCCCTATGATTTAGGATCTTGCCTAGTTGTTGAGTTTTAGATTGGATTTGATTGCTAAATATTTATCTAGCTTTCTTAAGCATGTTCTCTTGTGTCATGGTGGTTCCCTTCATGTAGATGAACTCTCAAGTACCTTTTTTTGTTTTTATTTACATATAAAAAAAATAGTTTGTTATGCAAAGTGTCACTTCGAGTTTTTAATAACTCTTTACATAAAAATAATTGTCAAAAATGTTTAAATAAAAAATAATAATGTCACGGGGTATCACTTTCTCCCCCCTTTAATCTCAACGTCATCCTCAGTGTTCTTTTATTTTACGATATCATTCCAAAACATGGAGGGATATGCCTCCCGCGTTTTATCCCCAATTTCCGATGTTTCCTCCTCATGGATGAAGTGCTTCCATTGCACTTTTATTTGAACGATGACTCGATCCCATAGTGTATGCTCCATCCTCTCAAGGATGCGAAAAATGTTGGATCTGAAACTCACCCTCGGGTTCTACCTGAATCATGTTCCAATCAATTATATGAGTAGCATCAAGTACATATTTTTTTTACAAATAAACATGAAATACATCGTGTACTTTTATAGTAAGGGGAAGTGAAAGCTAATAGAATACTAGTCTTATCTTAGCAAACACTTTGAAGGGTCCACAATAGCTGGGTGCCAGCTTGGAACATCTTCCCAAAATCAAAGCACTCTTCTTCGACTTTACCTTTAGATATACATGATCACCAATGTTGAACTCTCTTGGGGTTCTTTTTAAATATGTGTAACTCTTCTACCGATTTTAGGCAACTTTAAAGTTTTATTGCACCTCTTTCACCATCTGTTCCATATATGTTAACTTGTCAGGTTCTAGAACAACCTTGTCAATAGGGTTATCCCAAGACACAAGAGTGTGAAATTTTTTACCATACAATACTTCACATAGACTCATTTTTAATGAAGCTTGATACCCATTATTATAAGAAAATTCTACTAAATGCAAGTACTATTTTCATTTAGTTGGCTTATCTATTACATACATTCACAACATATCTTCTAATACTTGATTAGTTCTTTCAGTTTACCCATCTGTTTGAGGATGATAAACAGTGCTGAAATTAAGTTGTTTATCTAGACCTTTGAACATAGATTTCCAAAAGTTACTTGTAAATTTTGCATCTTTATTAGAAATCACAACTTTCAGAATACCATGTAACTGAAATATTTCTTTCATAAAAATATCAGCTATATTGGTGGATTTAAAAATAGATTTTATGGGTATGAAGTGTGCAGCTTTACTTAATTTGTCAACAACTACCATTATTGAGTCATGTTGTTTATTTGTTTTCAGTACTTTCATTATAAAGTCCATGCTTATTACCTCCCATTTCCATTCTGGAATAGGAAAGGATTGTAGTAACTCGGCAAGATGTTGATGTTTAGTTTTTACTTGTTGACATTCAATACACCTACCTAGCTATTTTGCAGCATCATTTCTCATGTTAGACCAATAATATCTTCTTATTAATTTAGTTATCATCTTTTGGTATCTAGGATGTCCCAAATATGGTTTATTATGTAGTTCATTTAGAATTATTTGTTTAACTTCTTTAGAATTTGGTAATATATAATCGATTTTTATAAATTAGCAAGCCTTCTGATCTTATAGAATAAACTGAATCATTTCCATTAACATATGTTTCCAATTGTTCTTTAACTTTTAAGTACTCTTCATCATTTTTATCTTCTTCTTTTATTCAATCTTCAAGATTCCTCTTATAACTGCGAAATGTAGCTAAACAATGAGGAATGTCATTCCTACTCACGACATCCACCACTTTGCTCTCTTTTCCCTTTAATGTATTTAATTTCAAAATTATACTCGCTTAAGAAGGTTGACCACTTTGCTTGGCGAGCATTTAAGCTTTGTTGATCAAATAGGTATTTGAAGCTTATGTTATGGGTGCCCGCAAGAAGTTGCTACCCAATTATGATGCAATGGGAGCACGCTAGCGGAAAAAAACAAGAACGTGCACTCGCACGTGTTCTTACTTCGGAAATGACAAACCTTCATGTTGGCTTGCCGATATGGACAATAGGAGTGCTTACGTGCCCCTATTCACACACACGCGTGTTTGGACATGCACGCGTGTTTTAGTGCATACGCATTAAACACACGCGCGCATACCAGTGTTTAAAAATAAACAGTGGACAGGTTATTCCACTCACAACCCACAAGCGTGCAAGCTACCAAAAATAGACACCCATGGAGGCCAAAACGACACCCATGTAGCCCAAAACAAGCGTCCAAGCACTCCAAAATGACACCCATGACCATTGGAATAAGGTAGCTGGATTAATATTTGAATTTTGTTGTATTTTTTTGTTTTTTAAATATCTTTCATTGTTTTTCAAATAAAATATAAAATTAAAAAAAATTGCAAATGAATTGAAATAAGACAAATTTGATATTCCAGATACATTACCTCTACTATAATGACAAATACCAATGAACCATCCCAACACAGGAGTCAAACAAACCAATTAGAGGACCTAATAAACCCTGAGTTAAACAAAGAAAACCCCAAAGATGGATTTGGTGAACCACCAGAAAACCCCGAAGATGAATTATATGAGGATTTAAACTAGTTAAGGATATTGAATTATGAACTGAAGAACACCAAGGAACCTTCTCGAGTTTCCCTCGCCACATCACTACAAAACATAAATGAGTCTATCAACATTGCCCACAGTGAGATAACCAATTGGAGCCAATATAGGGCTCGAATGAAAGAACATTATGCCACTGGTATGTCGAAAGAAGCTATAAAAAACCTGAATATCACAAAATCCCAACCGTGGAGAAAATTTACAAATCCGAGAACAGGGAAACCTCCAGATGTGAGGAAGAGGAAAGTTTGCATGGACTGGTGTAATTACTAGCCATGGAGAGAAAACTAGAGGAAGAAATGGTTCATGGTTTTTTACAAGCCTCCATGCAACAATGTCCTGGTGCCATAGTATTTTATCACGAAACTGTGGGCCAAGTTTGTGTTAGGGTTCCATGTGAACTACTTCGACATCACTGAGTTCCAGGGCGTCGGTTTTGGCTCAGCCCAAGATCGACCTCATGCCCATTGGAACCCACTTAGAGGACCTCCTGCACCTAGGAGAGAGCCAAACCCGCTTCCTCAACCCCCTGGATTAGGTAGCGGGCTAGATGAGATCCATGAGTGTGTTAGATGTGCCACACAACACCTTCCTAGGCATGCCACATTTGTGGCTATGTCCTCACAAAGCGAGCAGAACCACCCCGAGAGATACACTTCTACACGGTCTACTGGTGGTGGGTGAGGGAGAACAACTACAGGTGGTAGCTAGGATGATCCATCCAGCTCGATGGGGCTAGTGTCACATCGTTGTTCTCATTGTCGGAATCCATGCCATGTTCCCATGCATGAACATGCCATAGAAAGCTACCTACAACAGGTTAGTTATTATTTTATTTAATGTTCAAGTAATTATTATACGTTATGCAATCTCATAATTTCTAATAAATTTAACTTAGAATCAGATGTTGATGAATTGATTTTTTTTATGTACAGTTATTCAGTGCTGAGTCTCTAACACCTGGGCGGGAGGACGCTGTCTCCTTCAACCTAGATGGAGCCATGGCAGCTGCAGAGGACATTGCGACACCACACACATAAGTAGTTTTCTTTCAATAATTAAATGTAATGTTAGTAGTTAATCTTGACGTCCAATGTAGTTAATATTTAGTAAGTGAATCTAAATATTTTTGTGTTTGCACAGGTGTCCGCAGGACTGAGCGACCAACCATCCTCATTGGGGATCAACAGCTTCCCTCGTGTGTAGGTATCATGTAATAAAGTATACATTTAATTTCATTTTTGATGGCTTATCTTTGTGGGTGATTCCACGGACCTGGGTAACACTTTTTGGCAAGCACATTTCGGCAAAAACATAAAAATGCACCTCGGTCGAGGTCTTGTTAATCCCTCGACCGAGGTCTTAATATCTCGACCGAGGGCTTGTTAAGCCCTCGACCGAGGTATTTAAATACCTCGACCGAGGTATTGCGGGCTTTAAAAACCCTCGACCGAGGTATTTAAATACCTCGACCGAGGTATTTAGATACCTCGGTCGAGGTTCATACCTCGGTCGAGGGCTTAAAAAAACAGACTTAGCCCTCATTCAAACAAATGGAAAATTTCTTGTGCCTTGCAGAGGTGTAAACCCTGCCATTCCTAGCACATAACTGAGCGGAGTTGATACCGATAGATTCACCAACGAATCTTCTATCCATTGACGTATCATACACGCATTTTGGCATTCATATGATATTTATTTTTTAATTACTTTTAAAAATTATACTTAGAAAACCACACTGCAACTTTGAAGTAGCTCAAAGAAAAATCCGCAGAGTTAAAAATACACAGCCAAAAAATTCTTAAAAATGCACACATCACATATCGACGTGTCCTCTTCAAAAGGATATCTTTGGTTTTTCAATTTTTGAAAAAATAGAAAAAATTCCTTTACGTGGACAAATATGTGTTTAAAACGATGCTGAAATCGAATGTGGTCACTTTCGAAAAATAATAAATAATTGTATAATGCGAAAAAAATTAACAAAAAAATATGCACATCACACTGCATTTTATGTAGATCATGCTCATATATTTATTTTTTTTAAATTATTAATGCAAGATTGAATTACTCTACGTGGACACGAGCCACTTATTAGCTTCTTCAAATTTTTAAGGTCACACAGTTCATTAAATGCAAAAATTCACACATTAAATGATATCGGAATATTTTTAAAAAAATATCACTATGAAGCCAACATAATATTCTACAATTTGTTTTTTTACTGCAAGTCAAAATTCACATGGCATATATGCGTTTTCAGGGCTTCTCTCTAGTACATGAGTAAAAAATCAGGTTTTCATCGCCACATTTGGCCAAAACGTGTTACCCATCTTCATGGAATCACCCTTGTATAGTTATATTTTTTATGTACTAATATATGAGGCCATAAATATGTATGTAGGTCCAATCACATAGGCATGTCGATGTCACTATCTCTCCATCAACTGTCGTTTTCCCACCATATATGCGAGGTGTAGCCGCTAGCATACATGTCCCTTTCCCTACATCCATCCCCACCTTGTTCCATTCACCCTTTGCCTCCCATCCACCTCGACACTTCCATCCATCTTCCCCTTGTTGGTGAAAATATTAAACAATTTTATAACACATATCCAACGATTTAATTGTCAATCTAGAGAGAGCATAAGCTTGTGAGGTACAGACAAAATATATGCAGGGACAGAGTATTGCTAACTTAATCTACTATTCTAAGTGACTGAAATAAAAAAATACATGCAATTGAAATTAAATTAAACTTGCAAAAGTAGAAATGACATGAAAAACAAGAATTGACATGAAAAAAAATCTAACCTATGAAAGCATAAGATTGAATGAAAAAAACTGATATAAAACAACTAACATTAACTTGTGAGCTCACATAAAATCAATGCAACTAATTCATAACCAAGAGATCAAACTATATATTCTGATATATGAAATCTATTACAACAGGATCAAATCCATGACTATCTAAAAAGATGAACCAGTTCTCTATTATCAAACCACTAGAGAAACCTCTAACCAAAATGAGGAGAGATCCCTCCTATTTATACACGAATTCAAGATAACTAATCATAATTACAGATCCACTATTCTTTCAACTTATCCTTCAAAATCCTCAAAAAATCCACTTTTCTCCCAACTTATCCCTTCAAATCCTCCAACAAATATTCGATGAGATATTCTCTCCACATTTCCATAATCTTCTCCTTGAAATTAGCCCACATCTTGAAGATGAAATTCGAATCTAAGGCTAGGTGGTGACTTTTGAGCTTGTTAAAGTCTTCAAATACACCTGTAAGCATCACCAAACTCATCCAACTTTAAAGTATAATGAAAATATGTTATTTTTCTCAATAATTAACCACAAGTTCACTCAAAATACAAAAAATAAATGATTTGGAAAAAAGTAATACAAACCCATATTTATTATGAAAGTGGTGAATATTAATTGTTTTATGGAAGGAAAAAATAGGAATAAGGTGATAAATAGTATGTGAAATGATGAATAAAATGTGGTCTTTTTGCGGCTCAACATTCCCCCCAACTTGACTGGTTGCATGTTCTCATACAGCTATGAATTGATTCTCTTTTTAACTTTTGGATTTGTAGCTGGGATTTTCATGATGATGGTATGTAACAGTAAATCATTCCATAATTGGAAATGCATGAGTGGTAGCAATTTTTCTTATGGTTGGTTCTTGTGTGACAACCATAAGTGTAACAAATGTTTGGTTTTTGTGTTAACAACATTTGCTCGTTTTACTTGTATTTTTGCTGCAATAAATAATATTTATGCATTAGAAATGATAAACCATCAATGTATATTAGAAATCCATTTTCTTCATATTATGAATCATGCCAATATATATAGCATAGTTTGGGACAAACATGTTGATTAAGGGTAAATGAGATGATGAATATGTAAAATGATAATGAATAGTCCCCCCCCAACTTAAGTTGTATTAGGTTTATGAAAAGGAGAAAGGGAATGTAGTGAGGGAATTTTCCAAATTCATTCATTTTCTAGCATTTAAGAAATTACATGGTTAAAGATTATAAAACAACATACCTCCACTTACCCCAAAAATTGATGAACCATACAATAGGAATGTGGTTGTTGCTAGATAATAGAATGTGAAGTGAAGGATATAAACTATTGCTTGGTTGGTTGGGTGAAGTAAAAGATGAGAGCAGAAAGTAGAATTGTGCTAGTCTTATATGGTTGAAGTATGCTGTTGTAAAACTAATGATGGAGTCATGCAAAGTATATAGTCTTCACCAACTACAAAACTTGATGGTACAATTCTTACCATGCGAATAAATGTGTCGATGTCGAACATGGAAATAAGTCATTGGATTACCGACTATTGATGAATGTCGTTAACTAATGCGAGGCAATCTCATCATTGATGTCAATGAGTGCCAAGGTACCTTAGTACATCATGCAAAGTGAAAATAAATGAGTTGATGTCGAGCCACTTGCCAAATCTATCGATCAAGGGACATTGATATATTCCCATGATTGTCCGCAAGAAAACTTACCATTAAGGCATGCAAGCCTCACGGTACTAAAAATGAACTCTAGTCTCTATCCCAGGATAGTATGCCGAGGTCGATGGGGAAAGATTTGTTGAAATGTGGGCTTTAAGGAATCCTACATCAGTCAACATGAGTTGTACATAATGAGTGGTAGGACTATAGATGAAATATATGATGGTCAAACAATTTTTATTGCAGGGATAACAAAGCAATGTAGTCATGGAAAGGAAGCTGAATGGTTTTATTCATAAGGAAAAAGATAATATGAAAATGGAGAAATTGTGTGTGACTCAGAAAGGTAGAGATGCGGGAAATTATGATGTATAAGGCAGTGAAAAAGTATACTCTAACATGGATGGTGAATAGGATTGGAAGGAGAAAGGGTGATAATCATGGCATGGCGTAAATGGTTTCTGAAAGGCTTCTTTGTGGCAACAAAATGTCATGACATACATAGTAAAAACTCAACTTATTCAAGCTTTTAATGGAACATTTTTTATAAAAATTTCTGTGATTCTGGAAATTATTTCTGCATGCCATTTGTTCACCTTTAAATCTACAAAAGGTTATCATTTTCCTACAACAAACTTGTGAGAGAATTAAAAATATAGGAAAATATGTGCTTAATAAACCATGTTGAAGAGAATAAATAAAATGCTCTAATACCTGAAAAGTAGCAACCCTTCTTGTCTAAACATGTTTTTGAATGACTTACGACAACAAGTTAGTGCAATAATCATAAAATTTTGAGAAGATTCCAAGTTCATTTAAAAATTTATGANATATATTAACATTTGATTTAATTATCACAAAAACAAATTTATATATGTTTATTTAAATTTTAGCATGTGAATGTGTTTTTTTTCTAATATTTCCAAGTGTTTTGTAATAAAAGTAAAAATCATAGTTTTTACATCATAATGCATCTTTATGTAATGATTGCGTAATAGGGAGAGAGGGTCAACCCTTTCAGTTGTCGACCCCTCTCAAAGGAGACTATCTTAATAATCTAGATTAGAGAAGAGTGTGAAAACAATTGACAGATTTGGCAGTTTGAAACAAATACCTACCTCCCATAAACGGAAGATGTGCCAGGTCCCACTGTGTAAAAATAAAAGTTAAGAAGAAGGCTTAGCTGCGACAGCAGCTGCCTTCAATTTCAAAGACACATATATTAATTTTATTATTTTATATTTTCTTAGATTACTTTTTATGTTTATATTTTGCTTATTTTCCTAATGTTAATTTGTACATATATATATTTTTAATTTTATGTTGTTGTAATAAAAAAATGTTTTTATTTATTTATTTACAAAACCCTTTTATTATTGTTTTTTTTATGTTTTATTTTTTATTTTTAATTTCATTTATTAAAAAAAAATAACATTACTATTTTAAAATGAGTACATCACTCTAATATAAGGGTAATTTAAGGTGATATAATCTTACCAATAAAAGAACAATAATCAGAGTAATAAGAAGAACCCTAATTAGCACTAATTATGAGCAAATCACATGGAGTTTTAATATGGATAAAGGGGTATAGTGAACCTATATGGTGATTATTACTTATAGGTTTAAGCTCAGAATCACATAGATAAGCTATCTATACAAGCATGTACTCTCATAACGATGATGTTTCCATAATGAATAAGAGCCCATACTTGAATTGCAATTTGTAGAGAATTTGTGCATTAATCCTTCTTTGAGAGCACTTAGTTTGTTCCCTTATAAACGAAATCTAATATATGAAATCTATTACAACAGGATCAAATCCATGACTATCTAAAAAGATGAACCAGTTCTCTATTACCAAACCACTAGAGAAACCTCTAAGAAAAATGAGGAGAGATCCCTGGGTGATTCCATGAAGATGGGTAACACTTTTTGGCCAAATTTGGCGATGAAAACCCGATTTTTTACTCATGTGCTAGATAGAAGCCCTCAAAG
>LPNX010336206.1:357870-377162 GCA_001517045.1 Pseudotsuga menziesii | reverse complement strand
TATATATATATATATATATATATATATATATATATATATATTAACATTTGATTTAATTATCACAAAAACAAATTTATATATGTTTATTTAAATTTTAGCATTTGAATGTGTTATTTTCTAATATTTCCAAGTGTTTTGTAATAAAAGTAAAAATCAGAGTTTTTACATCATAATGCATCTTTATGTAATGATTGTGTAATAGGGAGAGAGGGTCGACCCTTTAAGTTGTCGACCCCTCTCAAAGGAGACTATCTTAATAATCTAGATTAGAGAAGAGTGGGAAAACAATCGACAAGTTTGGCAGTTTGAAACAAACACCTACCTCCCACAAACGGAAGATGTGCCAGGTCCCACTGTGCAAAAATAAAAGTTAAGAAGAAGACTTAGTTGCGACAGTAGTTGCCTTCGATTTCAAAGACACATATTAATTTTATTATTTTATATTTTCTTAGATTATTTTTTATGTTTATATTTTGTTTATTTTCCTAATGTTAATTTGTACATATATATATTTTTAATTTTATGTTGTTGTAATAAAAAAATGTTTTTATTTATTTATTTACAAAACCCTTTTATTATTGTATTTTTTATTTTTTATTTCATTTATTAAAAAAATAAATAACATTACTATTTTAAAATGAGTACATCACTCTAATATAAGGGTAATATAAGTTGATATAATATTACCAATAAAAGAACAATAATCAAAGTAATAAGAAGAACCCTAATTAACACTAATTATGAGCAAATCACATGGAGTTTTAATATGGATAAAGGGGTATAGTGAACCTATATGGTGATTATTACTTATAGGTTTAAGCTCAGAATCACATAGATAAGCTATCTATACAAGCACGTACTCTCATAACGATGATGTTTCCATAATGAATAAGAGCCCATACTTGAATTGCAATTTGTAGAGAGTTTGTGCATTAATCCTTCTTTGAGAGCACTTAGTTTGTGCCCTTATAAACGAAAATCAAAACAACATGAAAAATAAGTGGCTAAATGGAAACAATATTTATCACGATGAAATGAAATGCACATCACAAGTGAATATGTTATATTAGTAGTAATGGAAATACCATGATTTGTGAAAACAACCTCTAATAATAGAAATGCCATTATTTGTGAAAACAACATGTAATAATGGAAAAAAAAAAAATTCCACTAACAAATGGAAATGGTTAATTTAGAGAATATAAATAGAAACAACAAATATTCTTTTGTAAATCGCTTGATATGTGACAAAATGCACGCTACTTGGTTGCAAAAATCTCATCACTTTTGTTTGTCATTATATTATATTAATATGATGATGGTTAAAGGAGAGTGAAGATTCACTAATGTCATTACTCAAATTCCAAACTTAATTTTTTTTTCTGGAAAAGCTTATTAATATATATATATATATATATATATATATATATATATTTTCATGAATAGATTTAATGCTTTTGAAATCTTAAATATATTTATATAAAGAATGTTTTTGAAATTTATAATTTAACAAAAACACTTTTTATGTTGAATAGTATTAAAGTTTTACCAATTCATTTTTCATTTCACTAGCAATGTTAATAAAAAGTTTAGAACAAATCTATCCCTAAATCAACTTATTGTGATAAGAGCGACTGTAAAAGGGTAAGTAACATCTTAAAAGCGAAGGCTGATACGCGTAAAGAGGAGCTTCAGTTTGGGTTGGCCTTTTATGCATGACTGCATTATTCAGCTCGAACTCATGAAGATTGTATCCATGGAGTCTATTTTTCTAATGGGAGGCCATTCCATCATTTTGTAGAGCTTAGCACACCATGAATATGCTATCTCTAGGCGTTGTACGGTGGCCTGGTATGTTACTGGAGCAATCAGATCAAATGCGTCTGCAACCAAATAAAACATTACAACACATTCAATAGACAAATTACTGTTATGTGAAGTTATGGAAGAGATCTTGGCATGGATATATATGATAAGTTATGGGCGCCAAAATGTTGGGGAACAGTTCACAAGCCAGTCTCTAATTATTTGTAGATTCACCCAGCTATCTTACATACAATATCATGTACAGTAGCACATACAACACCCACATATATCGATCCCATTAGCTTGGTTTTTTATATCATATACATTGTTGGTTATAATTTAATAATCTCTTTTACGCCGTGGTTTTTATTTCCCATGTGCAAAAAGAATTCACGATTAGGTAGACACAATGTTCATTTTAGATCCTATTACAATGCAAGTGAGGATAATATTCTTGTTTACGAATATCCTCTCAAAAGGAGTTTGTATTCACTTCTACAGATTCATTGGATTCACTGTTTTCTTTTGTTAGCTTGAGCTTATTATTTAAATGATGATTTGTCTGTTAGTTCTGGAATTTAACTTATCACTCTAATAGGACCGACCCATATAAACGATGACATACGTATATATGGATATAAAACCTATGATACCTTAGCTGTCTACGAAAACTATAACAAGTCATTTACCATAGTATTCTCTAAAATCCAGTTATATATATAAAAAAATCCACTATGGGACAACGCTCAAAGAGAAGAGGTGCTTGGAAGGAGCCCACACCTTTTGGGGATCCAACTTGCTCTTTCGCCTCGCCTCCTGAAACCTTAGAATTATACGCATGCTTGGCTGTTTGATTGAGGATTTAAGAAGTTACTCACTCATAACTCAAATAGAGTTCTCACCAAAACATGAATAGGTAAGTGATCTATCACTACATATAGATAAACGAAATAGTTGGGAAGCTAGGTAGATGACGAGTACTCGAGTGTAATTTGGTCATATGGTCATCAGTACTAAGATTGTGGTGAAAAAGCTTCGTATTTGTTCTAAACCCCTAATCTACAAATCTAACCTTGCTTCTTCTTTGAATTTAATATTATTAATTGAACCGTCGGGATTTCGAGACAAATTAAGGACTATGGAGTATCTCCTGATAATGGGATAAACTAATTAGCATGAAACGTCGATAATGGCTCAATTTTTTACACACGATTTCAGAAGGAATTACAATATCAATACATGTAAAAGCGCAAATACAGTTATCTTATCCTTGTATGGAAGCAAAAAGTTGAATAATATACATCTCTTTCAGAGAAAACAGATCAAAATCTTGTGATGCCTCACAACATTAAATTTTTTAAAATATGTAGGGATAATAACGTTCTTCCAAAATGCATCCTAATTAATCATCAACTGAACAATCGTAATAATGGAGAAATCTTTAGTAAGACTAGCATAGCATTATTGAAGTGTGAAATAAAACAACTATGAGGAAATGCCCGAATTGTTTATCTGTTGGGTGCATGCAGCTCCATCTAATTCTAGTGAACTACGTATGGTCTCACCTATGGATGAGAATTACATCCTTCCTCATAACCAAAGCGAATAAATCCTTTGATAATGCGATAAAGTAAGCACATTTCACAGTCTTAACACATCGCTCATGTTCTGCTTGTATTGAATTAACACAATGTGAAGAAAACATGGCGGTGACCTCCCTTGTGTCTGCTTAGAAAATGAATATTTCTCATCTCTATTGGAAAAATAAGAAGATTCAGGTATTGAAGCGATTGACAACCCAATCTAGGTGCAAAGAGATCTGTGAATCATTGGATTGTTATCATTGTTGAACAGTTACAGATGGATTGGAAAGCACCAGCTGGAAAACAAGATGCTTGGACTATTGTTATAACTTTTCATACTGATTTCATTGGAGATATTGTGCCTAATTTTGCAGAGAATTATAGTGTTTCATGTGTGATAGTTTTTAAATCAAGCAAGGTATCCTCCCTCGATTCTTCTTCCAGTTGGGGTATCATGAGAAAATGTTAATCAATTGGCTTGGTGATGACTCAATAGAACAAGCGACAAAGAAAATGAGTGAAATTATACTTCTGATATTCTTTGCGATTTTATTTGTAGTTAAATTGGAAATATAACAATATGTTGACAAAGTAGCAGATCTTGGTAACCATGATAGTATCATGTAATTTTCTAGCAATGGTTTGGCAAGCTTTATTTAATGCAATAGATCTCCTACTCCATCGATTTTGGCGACTATTATAGTGATAGCTCATAGCAACATTAATTTATGATATGTGGCATAACAAATTGATAGGGAGCGAATCAATTTAACAGGAATATGCCCAAATACCTAAGTTAACAAGTCATCCTATTCTTTTTCTTTTGATTAACATGTAGTCAACATACTTGGATCTTCTCGCATCGGTTGAACAAACTCAACAATCTGTTTGTAGAAAATTTTGTTCTTACTGGCAACTGTATCGTTTTCATTATGACTCCTCTATAACAACCTCTCCATATTGAGCTCGTCATGGATCAAATTCTCTACAGGCTGAACCTATATCTCAGTTGATTTGCGAAGATGGTTGCAACAACCCAGGGCTTCCAAATAACGCTTCACCAGGTACGGACTTTCTCTATTGGTTTGGTTTGCAGGTGGAGCTGGATAATCGATGGGTATATGCACTATGAGGAAATAAATCAACTACTCGAAATTCAACAGTTGATACAGTGAATTACAACAAATTTCCTACATTGCTCATTATGTGGGATAAACTAAATTATATAGTGCAGGGTTTTATACTTTTAGTTTTCTTATGGAGGTATTCACGAGAAGTGTATTATGCAATAGTTGTCTTCAAAGTCTTCCGAGTTCCTCTATCATTAGATCGGCGATAATGACAACATGTATGATGTTTTATGGTTCAAAACCTTGTATCATGCACTATAAATACCATACAGTAGGGATTTTACATTTTATTCTGGAAGATAGTGCATATTTTATGATTTTAGTAATGGTTGAATCTACGTCTCAATTTTTTACAATGTCGGAACTTCATCGCTTCCTAACCTCTGTACTTCAATCTATACGGTAGCTATATATTGAAACTTATGGGCAAATTATTTGCGTTTAATGCCTTTTCTCATATCCACGTTCAGATTGCTTATATGTAACTCGCTTTTGATATTGCTCTGCTTTTTCAAATAAGAACATTATCTTATGCTCGTTCCTTTTGGAATGTTTGTGTTTGTAATATTGTTTAGAAAAGGTGGATCGAAAGGCTCTGTTTTATTTATTTTTAAAATTTTTAACATATTTTTCTTTTTAAATTTAATATTCATGTTTAAAAATTACATTGTTTTAATATATATATATATATATGTTTTAATGTTTGCAAGTTTTAATAATATATGTATTACTAACTTAAAAACTAGAAATTTTTATTCATAACAAAATTAAAAAAGATGTTGATCAAAGGGGAAGTTTTTATTAGATTTAAATTTTCATTTAAAAACTAATATTAAAAAAACATTGTAAAACTAAAACAAAAAACTATATAAGAAAACTAAAACTAGTATATAGATTTATTCATTTGTTTATTATTTTTTTTATTTGTTTATTATATATTTTTTATTTGTTCATGAACTTAAAAGAAACTAATCCCTAATGTAATTTTTTATTCCTAACATGACTTAAAAATTACTTAAATAAACATGGAAGTTTAGAATGAAAAGAAATCAAAATTTTAGTTGTTCTTTTTTCATAAATATTTTTATATTTAAAAGATTAAACCTATTTTTAATTCCTAACAAAACTAAAAACAAAATAGTAAATAAGACAAAAATGAAAATTTTAGTAAACAAAAACATTAGAGCAAATTAAAGTATCCTACATGCTAATTTTAAATTAGAAATACAGACTAAAACCTACCTACTCTAATTAAAAATTAAAGATTATTTACATAAAATGAAATTTCCAATGCAACCATCTATCTAAAATAAGGAAAAGAATGTTCACATATGATTTTATAAAATGAAATTAATATATTCGAAAGTATGCGAAATTGGACAATGTAATGTAAATTAAAAAAACAAAAACAAAAGCAAAAACAAAACTGATCTAACCTAATACTTACTTGGAAACATTGTTCGATGCAACTTTCGTTTGCATGATGATCACCCGAGATCCTTTCTTCATCCTCTTCAATCTCCATTTTGAACAGGTGTTCTTCATCTGATATGCATGATTCTTCAAGTGTCGATTCTTCCTTATTTGCTTCAGGAGGAGTCATTTCATCCTTGACTGTTGTCAAGATCTCCTCTTCTAAAGAAGAGGAGATCCTGGCTTTTGCTAGGATCTGAGTGAGATTTTCTAAGATTATGCTCATCAAAAATCTAAAATAAAATCAAATGAAAATATAAAAGAGATGAAAAAAAATGTACATGACAAATGAAAAAACACAGTACGAAATGGGTTAGTACAAAACAAGTGCAAAAACAGAAATTAAAAGTGCACAAAAATCTATACAAAACAAAAATAAACATATACAAAATTAAAAACAAGTTAGTATGAAATAAAGGCGCCCAAAAATGAAAGCAATCCAAACTGAAAAGAGAAAATTTGCGTAAAAACAAACTCGCATTTGCAGAAAATAAAAGAACACTCTTGCAGAAAAAGAAAATACTTTGCACAAAAATAAACAGACTTGCGAAAACAAAGGAATGACAAGGCTTTGGGGAACCCCACTATAGTGGATGCGCAGGTTCTTACCTCTCGTATTACCGTTCTCCCCTCCCCCTTGTTGTGTAATGTAAAAGTAATCTATCTTTTTATCTAAACTCTCATCCCTTTTAGCACCTCCCCGGCAACGGCGCCAAAATGTTGGTGAAAATATTAAATAATTTTATAACGTATATCCAACTATTTAATTGTCAGCCCAGAGAGAGCGTAAAATTGTGAGGTACAAACAAAATATATGCAAGGGAAGAGTATTGCTAACTTAGACTGCTATTATAAGTGTCTGAAATAAAAGAAATACATGCAATTGAAATTAAATTAAACTTGCAAAATCAGAAATGACATGAAAATAAAGAAATGGCATGAAAAGAAATATAATCTATGAAAGCATAAGATTGCATGAAATAAACTGATATAAAACAACTAATATTAAATTGTGAGCTCACATAAAATCAATACAACTAATTCATAACCAAGAGATCAAAATATGAAGAGATCAAACTATCTATTCTAAACTATGAAATCTATTACAATAGGATCAAATCCATGACTATCTAAAAAGATGAACCAGTTCTCTACTACCAAACCACTAGAGAGGCCTCTAACCAAAATTAGGAGAGAGCCCTCCTATTTATATATGAATTCAAGATAACTAATCATAATTATAGATCCACTATTCTCTCAACTTATTCCTTAAAATACTCAACAAATCCACTTTTCTCTCAACCTATCCCTTCAAATCCTCCAACAAATATTGGATGAGATATTCTCTCCACATTTCCATAATCTTCTCCTTGAAATTAGCCCATGTCTTGAAAATTAAATTCCAATATGAGGCTAGGTTGTGACTTTTGAGCTTGTTAAACTATTCAAATACACCTTTAAGCATCACCAAACTCATCCAACATTAAAATATAATGAAAATCTATTGTTTTTCTCAATATTTAACAACAAATTCACTCAAAATACTAAAAAATAAATGATTTGGAAAATGGTAATATAAACCCATATTTATTATGAAAGTGGGGAATATTAATGGTTTTATGGAAGGAAAAATAGGAATAAGGTGATAAATAGCATGTGAAATGATGAATAAAATGTGGTCTTTTTTTAGCTCAACACCCCTTCTTCATCACAGCCCTCGCTCACTCCCCCCCACCCCACCCATCCACCCCCTCCCTTGCAATTTCCCATGTCTCCACCCTCCCCTCTCCGACCATGATACACCATCCATCCACATTCACCCATCCCTCCACCCCATCCCAGACCTCAGCCCCCTCCCCCATGTTCCACCGCCACCCTCGTTTCTCCTTCTAGGGTGGCCCATTCCATTCTATGGCTAGTTGGGGTTTATCACCGTACATCACCACTTCGTCCACTCCAGTCCATTCCCTCTCTCATCGTTCCCCCTATTTTTGTAGCCAACGTCGTTGTGGCTACATCCTACGATATGCCATCCACTATAGCATCAGAGCAGGTTGTCTAGTCCACTGCTCCACCTTCCACCCCCAAGGACCAAGCGACTACTCCACTTACCAGCCCCAAGGACTAGCCTGTTGTGTTCATGGTGAGATTGACTCGTTTGTGAAAATATTGTTCAATATTAACAAAAATTAACACATTAGAGGAAATTTCAACTCAAAATGGGCCTCCTAAGGAAAATTAATAAAATAATAGTTAAAATAATAAAATAATATTTATTAATTTTGGAGAAAGAAAAGAAAAAAACTACTTTTTTGTTCTTGTTTTCGACATATCTCCATGTGTTTTTACTCAAATTTTGATCAGGAGAGCTCGTTGGATGTGGAATTAAATTCCGCATCCAACGATTACCCACTCGACATACTTTTGACAAGCCCCTCTACCCCAAAAATAATAAATACCTAAAAAAAAGTGATGATGACATCATCATCACGTTTTTTCAGGTATTTCTTGTTTTTGGGGTAGTGGGGCCCATCAAAACTATGTCGAGTGGGTACTCGTTGGATGCGGAATTTCATCATCACGTTTTTTCATGTATTTCTTGTTTTTGGGGTAGTGGTGCCCATCAAAATTATGTCAAGTGGGTACTCGTTGGATGCGGAATTTAATTCCACATCTTCCGCATCCAATGAACTCTCCCGATCAAAATTTGAGTAAAAACATAGGGAGATATGTCAAAAATAAGAACAAAAAAAGTAGTTTTCTTATGATACCTATCCCCAAATTTATATTAAAAAATTGTTTAAGAGGTGCTCCCTTTTTGAATTTTAAATCATTTTGATTGGCTAAGACATGATGACATGGAATTTGTATTATTTTTGGAAGGCCCATTTTAAACTGAAATTTCCTGTAATGTGGGCAATAAATTGTGTGAGTTATATTATTGTTTCAATGTTGCAAGGTGGCATTGCCGAGAGACTTGGATCACAGAGGAGGGTAGCCCGCTCACCACTTATGGTCTCATTTGAGGTGAGCTATTTAAGATTTGAAAACTTAATTTTGATTTTTAAATTGTGTTTTATACTTAATTTGTTTGTTGTCATTTCAGAGCCCAATGGGGAGGTGGTCAAAGCATCCAGAAGGACCGATCTTCCTCTCTATTGAAGAAGAGAAAGATTGATTTTGGAGGTGCACTTAGGAGATATGAGGGTGGGCAAGAGCATTGAGAGACCCTCCTATGTACACTAGCCATGATGTGGCATTTTGGCACAAGTTTCCATAATTTGTATATGGAACAAGTTGCCATATTTTTTATAGGGCACAAGTTTTCATTGTATAGACATTGAGAACAATGTTCCATTTTTCACCATTACTATATATGATTGGAAATTTTTGTATATGAGTATATCATTTTGCACTTGTTTATACTACTTTTCCTTTGATTACATATTTGCATACATTCTTTCGAATGCAGTAGTAGATTGCAGTTGATGCACTTGCAATACTTATTGTTGATGAAGCAATAAAGTTTGTATGTTCACAATAAAATGCATAAAAAGTTTAACACTGTAGGGTAGTTAACAAAAAAAATACACAATTGCATAAACATGTACAATGACAATGATAATTTTAAATACCAAATACCTGATCTTGTAAATCATAGTGCAAATATTTTTTCAATCAAGCAAATTTTTTCATGAAGTATTCCTCTTGCTACCAAATAATTTTATCAATATATTTTTCTAGTTTTCTGAGCCTCCCTTCACCCCTCGACCATTCCATTTGTTGTCTCGGCTTGTCATACCTAGCTTCAGCCTTGTTATTGCAGACCTAAAGTGTAAGGACCTAGACCTAACTAGACACCTAACCTAAAACCCTAACTTTCACCCCTTCCAAACCCTTCTTTCGTTCTCCATCTCCTAACATACTCGCTTACCTGTCCACCTCTCCTCTCTCATTTCCTAACCCCGAGTTTGGAATCCCATACTCCTATCCTTGGACTATAGGATCATACCTTGGCCCCCTTTCAAAACCCCTTCTTTAGCCTTAGCATCCCTCCTAGGACTCTACAAGTCAAGATCTTTGAAACCCTGGCTATCAACAACTCCTAGATAAGAATCAATTCTAACTAAAGTTGGTCACTCATTCCATGAGTTTGTAATATTTTTTCCTTCTCTCTCCTCCACAACAAGCACACCAAGTAACCTTAGGGATTCTCAAATGCCACACTCCCTAGCCTTCTTCTCTCACAAAAGCTACAAAGTTAAATACTTTCTTTGCTCCTCAAGGTGAATTTCATGAAGAATTTCATCTAGCCCTTTGCTGAACCTTAACTCCTATTGAACCCTAAATCCTATTGAACCAACATAGTAACACCTACCCTCTCCCTCCTCATCGTTACCTTCCTTTATTATAGATACACAGTCCTAGAGGACTATGTATATCATTGACATTTCCAGCCATACATAAGAAGGTTTGGCAGTGATCTACAAGTACATTTGCACTACTAAAATACCAAAAAGACCTCTAAGAAACATGTACAAGATACCATCTTTGTTGAGGACTATCATATAGGTACTTGTTGGAACTCTTGGCTTGATTGGAAATTACTTTGGGACAGTCATAGTAAAATTTGTCTTAGCTGGAAAATACATTTAGTTTGACAGTCCCATTCATTTACCAAGTTGGAATTGACAATACTTGTAGTCCACTTGCATTTACCCAACAATTTTCTTTCTAATTGAAAACTTGAAATTGACATAGCTATTTCTTCTTTACTTTGAATGGAAGTAACATTTTGGGACAGTCATACTTGGCTAAAAGTTATAATTGGTTTGACAGTCTTATTCATTGTCCAAATTGGAATAGAAAGCACTTGTTTGCTTTTGGTATTTACATAGTAATTATTTTCTCATTTTTCAAGCTATAAATTGATATTGGAATGATATTCTCTTACCATTTGATTGACTAGAAATTTCATACTATTGATGACCTGAGAATCATATTGAACACAACCATTGTTGGCTTGCATTTGTTACATCTACTTGGAAAACATTGATTTTGATAAATTTGACAATTTATATCATTTGATTATGAAGTTGGCATTGCTTACTCTCATTGAATACATACATATTTGCTATGCTAATGTTGAGCACTTTCAATTTTAGCGATCTCTTGTACTTGTTTCTTTGGCATAGGCTAACTGAAGTTTAAGGGTTAGCATGCATAACCTATGGTTTAGAATCAACAAGGAAAAACTAACCCTAACAGGAGTTTAAAGGTTAGCATGCATAACCCAGTCTTTATAATCAATGAGGAAACCCTAACCCAAACAATGTTTTGGGGTTATCATGCATAACCTAGGGTTTAGATTCAATGAGGAAACCCTAAACCTAGGAGGGAAACCCTAACAACAACTCTACCTAACCATCTTTTGTGGCTTACTATAAAGTAATTTTTTGTTTGTATATGAGCATGCCTAGGATTGTAGTCATATGTGACATATTATTTATATACTAATCAAATGAAATACTCTTTACGGTTTATCATGCACAAATTGCACAAGTTGATGTTAATTAATGGGGAAAATTTAACGCTAAAGAGGAAACCATTTTGACTTGGCTGGAAATCATTCTTAGTTCGACAGTCCTATCTTCATGAAAAGTGGATTGATTGGGGTCTATGTCAATGTATGTCGGTTTTAAAAGAGGTTGAATTTATATGATATGATGATAACGTCCCATCAACACGACTAACATGCTTCAACCACATGCATAATTGAAAGAAAAATTACATCCAATGTTATTCGTAATCACCCAACCAACCATTAAATAAAATATTGAATCATCCTATAGTGTTTGAACCCCCTCTTTCACAAGAAATATTCATTATGGTTATTGGATTGCAAGCATATATTCTAGGTATATGGTCTATTGGTTTCTAGTTAAGTGAGACCAACAAATCTAATTATCTAAACCTAATGACTTCATAAAACTCTAGTTAGTAGTTGTATGCGTAAATGTGTAAACACTATTTTTAGGTTTGTGGTTTGTAGTTCATGAAACACTATATTTTATTCTATTTGTTCTTGAAGATTAGGTATATGGTCTAACTGTATATAAAAAAGTGAGACTAACATAGAATTTGATCTCTATGTATTTGAATTTCTTTCAAGTCATGAAACTCTGGTTGGCTTGATACTTGTAATCCATGTATGTGTCTCTACTTATATTTCATACAATTATTTGTTTATACTTGTAATTCATAAATCCTTAGTTTCTTTGTTGTAGTGATGGTACATATATTCTAGGTATATGGTATATTGGTTTCTAGTTGAGTGACACTAACAAATCTAATTATCTAAACCTATTGAGTTCATAAACCTTGGTGTTTAGTTCTATGCCTAAAATGTGTGAACCATAGTTTTTAGGTTTGTGGTTTGTAGTTCATTAAACCCTATCTATGTTGTAGTGTAGATACATATCTTCTAGGTATATGGTCTACTAGTTTCTGAGTTGAGTGAGACTAAAAACTATAATGATATAAACCTAACGAGTTCATAAACCATAGTTTGTAGTTCTATGTCTAAATTTGTGAACGCTAGCTTTTAAGTTTGTGGTTTGTAGTTCAACCCTAGCTTTCTTGAAATTTGTTCGTATAGGTTAGGTTTATGGTCTAAGTTTATTTACGTACGTATATGGTCCTAGTTTGTAGATGTATGTCTAAATTTGTAATCCTTATTTTTTAGGTTTGTAGTTCATGAAACCCTAGTTTTTTTTTCTATTTGTGCATGTAGCTTAGTTATATGGTTTAAGTATTTCTACATAAGTGAGACTAACATAGCACATTATTTCTATGTATGTGAATTTCTACTTCATAAAACCCTAGTTTGTAGTTATATGTGTAAATTTATAAACCCTAGTTTTTAGGTTTATGGTTTGCAGTTCGTGAAACTCTAGTTTTTTTGCTATTTTCTCTTGTAAATTAGGTATATGGTCTGAGTGGTTCTACATAAGAGAGAATAAAATAATACATCATCTCTATGTATTAGAAATTATTTCAATCCATGAAACCTTAATTGGCTATATACTTGTAATTCATGTATGAGTTTTTACTTCTAATTCATACAATTATGTGTTTCTACTTGCAATCCATGAAACTCTAGTTTCTTTTTGGTAGTGTAGGTACATAGCTTCTAGGTATATGGTTTATTCGATTCTAGGTAATGGCATGCCAAGAGACCAACAGAGTCGACAGTTCATCGATCTGACCTTCAGTTGCTGAGTTATGTCCAGTGGAAAGTCGTATGAAAATGTCGTTTAGGGACACTTGGTGACCCTCAGTTTGGGAGCAAAATACCAAACGGAGCAGTAAGATTGCATGCTGTTGGATCCAAAAAGTGTGTATGGGAAACGCCGATATGGGAACACTACCAAGACTGGCATGGTGGAGGCTTTTGTAGAGTTCACCCACCAATGTGAGAGTTGCAATGAAGGAAAATGAGCAAAATCCTAGTTTACGAAACTGATGCACAATGAATTCATTGGGACATGAAAACATGGTGGAGAGCCCTCCCTAGAGGTAATGGAATTTCAGGATACCAATGGATTCAACGGTTCATTGATTCAACCTCTAGTTGCTGAGTTATGTTGAGTTGAAAGTCGCATGAAAATGTCGTTCAAGAACACTTGGTGGATCTCGGACCAGGAGCGAAAAACCAAACAAAGCAGAAAGATTGCATGTCATTCACTCTGACAAGTGTGTATGGGAAATTTCGATATGAGATCACTACCAAGACTGCCACATTGGAGGGTTTTGCATAGTTGACCCACCAATGCGAGAGTTTCATTGAAGGAAATTGAGCAAAACACTAGTTTATGAAACTGATGCACAATGAATTCATTGGGCCATGCAAATGCGGTGGAGAGGGACGTAAAAAGGTAATAGAATTCCAGGAGACCAACGGAGTTGACATTTTTTCGATCCGACCTCTATTTTTCGAGTTATGTCAAGTTGAAAGTCACTTGAAAATGTCGTTCAGGGACACTTGGTGACTCTCGGACCGGGAGCGAAAAACCAAACAGAGTAGCAATAGTTTATGCCATTGGCTTGAGAAAAAATGTATAATAAATTTTGATATGGGAACACTAACAGGATTGGAACAGTGGAGGGTTTTGCAGAGTTGACCCACCAATGTGAGAGTTGCATTGAAGGAAACTGAGAAAAACCCTAGTTTGTGAAACAAATGCACAATGAAGTCACTAGACCATGAAAATGAGTTGGAGAGATCCCATTAGAGATAATGGCATGCCAGGAGACCAACGAAGTCGATGGTTCATTGATCTGACCTCTGGTTTCTGAGTTATGTCGAGTCGAAAGTTGCATGAAAATGTCGTCCAGGGACACTTGGTGAATCTTGGCCTAAGAGAGAAAAACCAAATGGAGTAGAAAGATTGCATGTCATTGGCTCTGTAAAGTGTCTATAGGAAATGTAGATATGGGAAGAATACCAATACTGGAACAGTGGAGGGTTTTGCAAAATTGACCCACCAATGCAAGAGTTGCATTGAAGGAAACTGAGAAAAACCCTAGTTTACAAAACCTATGCACAATGAAGTCACTAGGCCATGATAACGTGCTTGAGAGGGCCCCCTAGAGATAATGGCATGCCAGGAGACCAACAGATTCAACGGTTTGTTGATCCAACCTCTAGTTTTCGAGTTATGTCGAGTTAAAACTTACATGAAAATGTCGTTTAGGGACACTTGGTGACTCTCGGTTCGGGAGTGAAAATCTAAATGAGGCAGAAATATTGCATGCAATTGGCTATGGAAAGTGTGTATGGGCAATGCTGATATGGGAACACTAACCAGATTTGCATGGTGGATAGTTTTGTAGAGTTGACCCGCTAATACGAGAGTTGCATTGAAGGAAACTGAGAAAAACCCTAGTTTATGAAATTGATGCACATTGAAGTCATTAGGCCATGAAAACAAAGTGGAGAGGAGACCAAAAAAGTCAACAGTTCTTCGATTCGACCTCCAGTTGTCAATTTATGTCAAGTTGAAAGTCACATGAAAATGGGGTCCATGCAACTCTAGCAATGGTGCAACAGTCCTATGAAACCCTATGTCGAGCAGATGGGGGTGTCTTTCCCATGGATCCCATGCCCAAACACACCTGCAAGAGTTGACAAAATCGAAAATCACTACCCGGTTTGGTTTTTGGACCCTGGCCTTGAATTGGCCCAGTCGTCCGTGAACAGTTTTTGAAGGCCTACTGCAACTCGCCATATAGTGTTGATCGAGGCTCTGGTCGATGAACCATTGGTTTCATTGTGATCGTGGCACAGGCTTATGGCTAGGGTGGCCTTCCACCCGAACTCTTCATGACCCATGCATGCCTCCAGGATAGATTATGCAAACTAGGGTTTCACCCCATTGGGGTCCATGCAACCCTGGCAATGGTGCATCGACCCTTCCCATGCCTCATTGTGCGTGTGAACTACTTGTGCAACTTGAAGGAGGAGTGGTTAACAGATATGAATAGTCATCTCATAAAAGTTGTCGAACGTTTAGGGTAGGAGTGGTCGAACGTTAGGCTAGTGTGGTAGTGTAAGAGGATTGTAAGCGCAATTACCCAATCTCATTCAATATATCCACTTGGATCCTCTATGTTGCTAATTGTCTCTATCAATCTATTTTTCTATGAATCAGGCAAGAAGTAACATACCTTGGTTGAGTTCTTGTCTGAAATTTTCTATAGATGGATGTTCATGTCAACAATCAAGTTTGTGAAGTGATAGACCATATAACCTGGTCTGTAATCCATGAATACATGCCCACTAGTTCTTCTTGATTTCCCATCTAGTGTAAGATATTCACGCTAAAACACCATCGAGACAATAGGAAATTAATTTCCTTCATCATCAATCTATGATCCGTTCAAGATTTTCTTACCTCGAATGCATCATTCCGACCAATAATTCATGTCGCATTCATTGTCTTTCGGGGAAACAACTGCATATATGTGTCTTGGTTGTACAAGATCTAAGATATGGTTGTAGTCTGTCGAAATCGCTAACTAACCCTCCTATAAGTGGGTTTTTTCAACAAATACACATGGTTCTACTGTAAGTGACACAAGATCCCAATCATCAACCCAATCCATGCATTCACATTCATCCCATTCACCATTGTTGCAAGGGTTGAAAAAGAAAGCAAGTTTTCGTGTCCATATTTCAAATAGGGAGTTGTTTGAACTTTGAATTGAATGAAATACACATGTTCCTTGTACTATGCCGCAACCATAGGAATGTGATCAGTCTATCTCAATCACTTGCCAAAAATTCCTGACTTCCCTTCCTAACCCTGTTGATGTATGTTGCACTTTAGTTCGGTTTGACATTGTTGCGAAGCACCATTGAATTATGTATTCTACATCTTTGATATGGGGGTTTCTGGTAAACCTCATCTCTTCCCTTTGTAGTGCAGTCTTGATGCATGCACCTCCCCCGTCATGGTCACATTTTCTTTGCTCGGTCTCAAAGTAGTTCCATATATGCAGCAGATTGTAATTCTTATGCATTATACTCATCCATTGGAAGACTCGAGAATTTTTGAACTGGTCCGCATAACCATCTGACCATATCCAATGATGAACCATTTGTATATCTCCCTCCTTTAGATGGTCATATAAAATTTGAAAACAATGTTGCACATAATGTAGATCATGACATTTGTTATCACTTATGTAAAAGTTTGTCTCCTTCTGTATTATCCTATTGTTAATGTTGCTCTCATGGCCATGCTTATACATACTATGTACCATGATGCTGACTTGGTCGGAACGGTAGTATTGACGTTGAATTTCATTTTGTGGCTAAAGCGTGTGGTTTTCTGCAAAATCTAGAATTGACAATATGGTCCTAATGGGAAATTTGTTCATTCATTTTCTATACTGCTCACCCATCCATCACGCTACATGCACATGGTGAAAATACTGCTCGGTTTTCTGGTATAAATCCGTAAAAAAATCACATACCCGTACCTATTTCCATGAAAACAAGGGTCGTATTATAATGTGAACTTTAAAGAATGTATATGTAGAAACTGAACATGTAAGAGAAAAAACATGCAATAATCATTTTCACATATGACTTCACCAATGCAATATTTTTACTTTCCTTCGTACTATCTGATTGATAGGTTACGTACTTGAATCTCTGCATCTCCATGATCATACTGCCAAATTGATGCTCATCTCTTTCATGAATGCAACGATTTAAAAGAGAAAACCCACTGCACCTGGAACAATTCCCATATAGACATGATTTTCCATAGTATTTTTGTCCTTCATGCCTTGGACACATGACGTTGCTGATAAAATATCTCGATGCATTTAGTGATATTATGAATTCATTGCAGCCCTGCTCAATGTTAGTAGGCAAATCACAAAATATATGTTTATACGTTTCATAAAAATATTCATATTCTACATGGTATCTACAATAGAATGTGTTTCGATCAATGAATATACAAACATACCATAGTTTACATTTATCCAAGAACCTTTGGCCCAGGTTCAATTGTGTGTGCTCATTCCTAAATCTCTCATAGAGTTCAGTCCATTTTGTGTCAAGGAAGTGTTTGATGTGAGGTTCACGTTTAGTAGAACCTTTTCTTAGCTTTAGAACATCTCTTTGGTTAGATGAAGGCTTGATATGATCATGCCATAAATTTTGTACTAACTCCTTAACAACATCAATTAGCTTCATATCTTTATGAGGAAGCCTACAGACAAAATCACAACAATATTTTCCACCTGGAGTCTGAACATTTTCTCTTATAACAGAGTACTTCTTAATAGTTTTTCTATTTAATTTAAGTATGTGAGAAGTGTGTGAAAGGAGGTGACGTTGTCGCGTGGACTTTCTTACAACTTATTTTGATAACACACAATGAGCCACACAAATATATTTAGTACGAGACGTCTTCCCAATCGCATTAAAAGCAGATTGGAGATTTCTAACAATATGATTGTTAGCCTCTTAAATTCTAACCATATTTATGCCCAGAATTCTCCTAACAACAACTAAACAATTTGACTTTAACAAACATAGTAATAATTGAAATTTACCTGCATTTCCATTGGATTCAAAATATTCCTTCATTAATTTGCTACATTGCCAATTGATAGTGCATTTGGTAAATTTATCTTTGAGGCCTGACAGACAACTTTCATCCACATGGATACGTCTAGGAGTCCTTTTTCTTGCACTAGTCAATCGAGGTAGGGAAGGTGGACATGAGCTATGAATCCTAGAGCTTATTTGTTGTGGTGCTTCATTCACATGTTGGTCCATATTGGGAGTGTTCTTGACATGGTTGTGGTATTCTTGGAGAGATTGAAATTTAATCATTGCTCCTATGTCCAACGCTTGATACTCAACGTCTCTCAATATACCTAGGTCTTCAAGAGCTTCAACATGGCTCATTGATGGATTGTTGGTTGGAGACTATGTTGATGTTGGAGGTTGAGTTGCGTTCGTTGGATGCAACTGCTTCACCCATGGTTTTGAACCAGAGGTTGTTATGTCATCAACTGTGTTAGGATCGGTCGCAGTATCAGTGGAAATTTCTGGACCATGTCTCACTTTTTCCGTTGCCAACCTATCCTTTTCCCTTACCTCATTTTCCTTTTCAATGGGAATATTCCTTCTAGTTTTTCTTACTATCTCCAAAAGTTTCTTTATAAAAACTATGAGGTCTACCCTTGCATAAGAAGCAACGAATAAGGTATTAGTTCTATTATACTAGAAACATGACACATTCCAACATAATTAAGTAAATTACAAATATCTTAGTATGGTAATTATTGGCATTGATACATAAACGTTGATTAAATGTTTCTCTTTATGTTCAAACTAAAGTTTAATTTCTATACTCTATTTGAGTCAAGTAAAGAGAGTCAAGTTTGAAGGTATTACAACTATAAGATTATGAATTCCTTTGTGTAAAAAAAGTAGTGGAAGTCACAATAAGATGAGTGAAATATTCTTCATTTCCAACACCTTCGGACGATATGACATTACATGTAATATGTCACATTAGTTGTGATGGAAGAAAAAATTCACTGTTTGGATGTCTTGGGTATAAATTGAATAAACTACACTCATTACGTTACACTAAATAAAGAGAACAAATTGACTAATTACACAATGAGGAGGTTGCAAATCCCCCAAAGGAAGGAGAAGTCAATGAGGTAGAGGCATCCCTATCAAGCTCAAAGGCATGTTATGATA